>JAIPRM010003400.1:0-26270 GCA_025469315.1 Stegophylla sp. TES_Ste_2020
TTTGAATTTCTCAATTCTTTAATTTTTTTTTTTTGGAAAAAACTACCCAAAATTTGACATAAACGACTCGGAAACCATCATTTTTTGATCCGAATTTTATGAAAATTTAAACATAGATAGAAAATCCTATAAAAAAGAAAATTTTGAAAATGTAAAGAAAAATTTTGGACATTTTTTGAAAAAAATTTTTTTTTCTTATATTATTAACTTTCTTCGTTCAGAATCGTTTTACTGAAGAAATGATTTATCGTTTCTTTAAAATTTAATACGCCCGTCAAGAGATTACCACCCGTCGTGCGAAGTACACCCATCGTGCGAAGTATATCCGGCTTTTTTTTTCATTCTTTGTATATTACATAAAAAAAGTTAAGTAAAGCAAAAATAATTAAAGTGTAGATAAGAAAGCCGGGCATACTTCGCACCACGGGTATTCTTTGCTCTTCGGGTCAGATACTCATGGTGGGTGGGCTTTTATAATGACAAATATTATTGTTCTAAAAATTATTAACTTCCTCCGTTCAAAATCGTATTATTAAAAAAATGATTTATCTTTAAATTCTAAACACCCACCAAAAATATCTGGCCCAAGGAGCGAAGAATACCCCTGATGCAAATTATGTAAGGCATTCTTGTCTATATTTTAATTATCTTTGCTTTTTTTAATTTGAATCAACTTTATTTTTAATTAGTCGGTCTTGTTCAAGAGTTTCATGAATTTCAATCATTGGACGCGTGCAAGTTCTCAAATCAAATTTTAATTTTAATTAATCAATTAGGCGGGGGATCAGGACTCCAAAACCTTTTCCTCGTATATGTCTACGGTGTCAGGTCAAGGAGATTCAGAAAATTAATTGGAATATCGGTATTTCTTTTGTAATGAGATGTAGACAGGTCGACGAACAAGATGAATGTACAAATTTTTACTGTATTATAAGAAACTTGAAAATACGAATAATGTAAAAAAATTTCTACACTTATGTTATTTATTTTTAAAAAAACTTGGCAGTCAGGATCCACCAGTTTTAATTAGTAACGTAAATATCTATATTTTTCACCGAGAAAAATGTCTATGTTCATCGGAAGTATTGCAATCAATTTTCCCTCGTAATTATAATTTTTAATTTAAAACGAATTATTTCGGTCCATCCAAAAAAGTACATTACCGTATTATTAAAAAGACGAATTCTGCGTTACCCAAATGCATCCTGATTTTTAAACCACAAAAATTATCCACAGAAGATAATTTACACTGTTTAGGCATCAGCCCTCTGAGGTGTAGGTAAAAAGTAAATAACATTCACCAAAATTCATAGGAAATATTATATTAATAGTATTTTTGGTTCAAAAAAATCCAATGACATTTGTTTTCCACTTATTTTTTATAGATCGCATTTTTCATGATCATCTTTATCAATATCCATTTTGCTATTCTAAATAACAGTTAATTTTGTCATGTATTTAAATATAAAGCTCTTGGAACAAACAATCGATTATATCAAGTTTTAAAAAATCTTAATTTAAGAATAAATTTGTAAGCTTGTAAGTTATAATAATATTTTGTGTGGCAAGGATGGGAAGTGAGCAATTTCAGTCGTGGGTGGCGTGTGTGGCACGAGCCGCAGGTGAGATTGAAATTGCCTTCACGCATGAACCATACATGCAATTTATTTGTCACATATTTTGTCCCACAGTGTATAGAAAAGAGCTGAAAAGTAGTCTATTCCGGCAGTCGAACGGAAAAACGTGACTTTTTATCACACATTCTTGCATACAAAATTAAACTTTCAGTGCTTGAGTAACAAAAACAATTATTTAATTTGCAAAATTTAACAAAATTTGTTAATGACGTTTATCCAGTGGCACAGAGTATGGAATTTTTCAAATTCTGAAGTTTTTCAAAATTCTGAAAATTTTAAAATTCTAGAGATTTCAAATGTCTTTGCTGACCTCCACTCTAGAGACAAATTCTCATTCAGAAAGTTTCTGATCTAAACTTTTGTCAAGTGTTTCTATATAAAAATGTGTATCTAAAAATTCTAAAATAATAATAATAAAAAAAAGAATAACAAAATTATTATAAATAAACATCATTGTAAAATTACTAGCTTCGTTACCCCACTCAGAATTTGAAAGATATATTGATTAAATATTTTTATATTTTGTTTTCATTCAAAAAATAAAGCAAACCATATAAGTATAAATGAAGATATTAAATTAGTAATATTATAATTAAAATAATTTATTATTTTCGCACTGTAAAATGTATTCAATAAAAATAAAACATAACGCAAATTTTGTTTAGATTATGTTGTTTTATTTTTTAACTGATGTGATAAGTCAATACCGATGTCGATAAGATATTTTATTATCATCGCCCCTTCCATTAAAAAATATATGCAAGTACACTAATATTGCCTTCTATGATCTCCACAATTCAATAGTATTTTATAGAATTATTATAACATACAATTTTAAACCTTCACTGCGAATTCGAAGTATAATAATTATATAAACTTGTTAGAGAAAATTTTCGAATCCACCAATCCCCTGTACTCGTGTGCATACTAATGCTTGATTCATTATTACTATTGCCCAAATTTGGAAACAATATTATTTTGTTTTAACATAAAAACGAGATTCCTATTCGTATTTATTTAAAATTGTATAGTTTAAAAAAAAAAAAAAAAACGCTTGAGTATTTCCTAAGATAATTACAAATCGGTTTTGCCCGTACGAACATTTTTTTTTGGTCTGTTTTACAGTTTTTTAATTGGCTTAGGTTAGTACGATTCGTAACCACCAAAGAATAATAATAAGAAAAAAAAAAGACCTAAATGTTTACGCCCGTACGTTGTTAACGTCGTGCGTTTAACAATTTTCGTTGTTCGGCGTGTGCAGCAAGGAGTGGGCGATTCGATTGATTTACAATTACACGAGATATTATGAAACACGATTTAATTCGTTCGGGCGCGCAATTTAATTAGAATAATATAAAAACGAGATATGTTTACACGGT
This sequence comes from Stegophylla sp. TES_Ste_2020, assembly GCA_025469315.1. NCBI lineage: Eukaryota > Metazoa > Arthropoda > Insecta > Hemiptera > Aphididae > Stegophylla > Stegophylla sp. TES_Ste_2020. The sequence goes on from JAIPRM010003400.1 coordinate 3,017, forward strand.
GTACGTCAGTGGTTTTCAACCTGTGCGTCGCGGTTCCCAGGGGCGTCGTCAGTTATTATCAATGGAGCCGCGTTCGCTGTAGAAACTTAAAATTTTTGATTGTAAAGAGTAAAGTAAAGACTAGAAAGCCGGACAAACTTCGCACCACGGATATTCTTTGCTCCTCGAGTCAGATACTCTTGATGAATTTGTAGAATTTTAAATAAACGATAAATCATTTCTTCAATAAGAATATTCTGAACGAAAGAAGTTAATATTATAAAGAACAATAATAGTCGTCATTTTCAACACACCCACACACACACACACACACACATACACACCAACAGTATTTCACCCGAAGATCAAAAAATATCTGTAGTGCGAATTATGTTTAGCTTTCTTGTCTTTACTTTACTAAAAAAAAAAAAAAATAATAAGAAAATAAAGTGTTAGAAAAATGTACGAAATTTCTTTTTCAAATTTTGAAAATGTGCTTGCGCCAAAATGTTTCTTATATTATTATTTGTATCTTGTCTATGGTTAAATTTTCATAAAGTTTGGATCAAAAAATGATGGGTTTTGAGTCTTTTTTGTTACATTTTAGACAAGTAGATCCATACGAAAAAGTATTCACAGAAAAAAATATTATAAAAATAAAACATCATTGTAAAATCACTAGCTTCTTCACTTCGTTCAGAATCTAAAAATAAATCTAAAAAAAAAAAAAAAAAATTGTTTCATATTATTTATAATTACATGCTTATCATTTAAATAAAGTTAGATTAAAATGATTAAATTATGTAATAATTTGTTTATTTTAAATGTTCGCATGGGAGCTGTGTATTTTATTTCAAAATCAAAAGAAGATGGACCATGTACCCAAAAAGATTGACAACCACTGGTTTACGTTTCATGACGAGGAGGCGAAAAGTGCAGTTCGTAAATTAGATTGCGAAAAGAATGCGGTCGCTCCCGTTTACGGTTTGCATCGGCGCAGCCGGATCTCACGAAATCGATAAAATAAAAAAAAATAATAATTGATTCTCGGGTCGTTTTTTACGTACGATTTGATTACATTAAAATATTGTTTCGCGGTCGAGTGTGTTTGCAACAACACTCCGGTTTCGAAAATCAACAGTAATAAAACCGGTGTGCGCGTGTTGCGACATTAAAATCGATTAAAAACTAAGCCGATTCTCGGGGCTTAACGCGCATTTTTTATAATTTTATACCGATAAAAATCGCTCTATGGAAATATTATTAAATGTGCAATGATAATAATATAATAAGACCAGATAAACGCTGGTTGCTCGGCACGCACAACCGGCTTTCGGCGGAATTAATCGATTTTCTGCGCCACGATCTGTCCTCTTTCGACGCGCGCAGGACGAATATAAGTTCCCACACACGACAGGTGGTGGTCACCCATTTGATGTGCATACGTAAGTTCCTACACGAACAAAAATACGCGTTCAAGTTCAGACTACCTATCTACTATCGGGTGCCCCCTGTTATCTCGATTTATCTTTATAACCTATGTGATGCGAAATATTATACGGACAATCCGTTATTTCGAATTCAGTAATCTTTGATCAGTCACCATATAAATTATATTATTAAACGTGACTTCTAATAAGTATAAAGAAAAAAAAAAAAATAGTTAATATTACGACTTATAAATAGGGTTAAGGACTTATTGAACTTATTTTGTAAAAGATATGCATGCACATTTGCACCTAAAACAACTTGAGTATGTGAAAAAAAAAATATTATTTATTTATTTTTTTATTATTGCAATAAGAAAATTTAATGTATAAAATTCAACTTTTAATAATTTCTTTAGTAGATTTTTAAAACATAATTATACGCTGTACTACATTTTCTTCGCCTTGTCACGGGAACAATAAAATTGGGAAATTCTCTTGTTGTATCGTTTAGCAAATAATGTTTTACCTTTATTATATTCCAATGTTTTGCAACGCTGTATTTAGAAAATTAAAAAAAAAAAAAAAAACGTAAATATAAGAACTATTTACTATAATAATACGTGTGTGTGTGTGTGTAATATTTATATGGGATTCGAATAAAATTCAATTAGACGTTTTATTCTGCAACACAAAATCAAACAATTTTTTACCACACCAACTACATTTAAGTTGTCAGTTTTAATTGTTTATAAAGTGGGAAGGAGATTTGTATTCATTATTGCATTTTTTTTTCGTGTAGGATCTTATGTATGTAACCGCTTACCTGTTATATACAGTGAGAGAAATTACAAATATTCAGACCCACGCGATACTTATCGAACATAATATTCAAAAAATTATAATCACTCGAACAAGTCAGTTGGGCTATGTTGTTAGATACTTTGGATTTATTATTAATATGTGTTCATTACCAGAGCCGGATTTAGACTTTAGGATGCCCGGGAAATTTTTTTTTTTTTTAAGGCCCCTTACAGTTAAACAATTAGAAATACCTAATATCTAAGTATTTTTTAAGAAAAAATTAAAAACTTACAAATTTACATGTCATCTACCAATCTACCTAAAACATTTTTATTTCAAGTTTGAAATATTGCAGTTCATTTATCACATATTTTAAAATTCATTCAAAGATAGTAGTATGAAACCTTAATAATTTGAAGAGTAAACCCACAGAATCTAAAATAAATATATTAATCCTCATAATAAAATTTCAAAATTCAAACTTCACATTGTAACATATAAATTACAATTACAATTTAATTAAATTTAATGTTTTCAATTTTTATGTCAAGTTTACTGTAAATAGTACAGTCATATTCTAAACAGAGGGCCTTTATTTTTTATTTATTTTTTTATGTAGTATCTCGGCATCCGGATGTCCCAAACGTCTGGTACCCGGGGTAATTGCCCTCAAAACCCTCGGTCAAATCCGGCCCTGTTCATTGCCGACAAATCGGACATTTTGGTCAGTTAAACGATTTTTGTTGTCAATAATTACCCCATTGTTTTTTTGGATAAATCCGTTGTTCATTCACCAACGACAATCGAGCGCTGTAGCAATGCGTTCTCCATGAAAATAATCGATTAATCGTTCCCCACTCCCCCCTCTGATTATTTCGTACTTTTGACCATCGGTTACGAATTATGACAATCGAACTGCCCTCCTACACCACGATGAGTAAATGTCATCCTATTCCCTCGCGTTTTCCGTTTAATTTTTTTCAATTTACCGTTTCGAAGCGTGCGAGAGTGTGATACACGGCCGAGTCGCTGTAAATCACACGTGTTTCGCCTACATGTAGTTTCATCTGCTTTTTAAATTAGTTACAATACACCGTTCCCCGGCGATGACGGTCGCTGCTATTGTAGCCGCTCGCGTTAAACCTTTTCATAATTATTAAAAGCGCGGAGTACAGTTTATTTGGGGAAAGGGTGCACCGTGCGTACGAGCTGCTCTGAGAAGTTGCACTTTCAAAGACCTGTCATTTCCGGCAAAAATAATAAAACAAATATTTTTCAGTACACTTTTATGTGTCTTATTGTGCGCACGGCACGAGTCGTTTTCCGCCGTGTACCTTTATTAATAAAAGTTGTTTAATATTTTATTATTATTATTTTTAATTATGATAATAATTGTTTTCCTTTGTGAAAAATGTTTGCACGTTTTATGAAGTGCCTGACGTTCTCCCTTTCCATCATTATTTTTTTTCACGTACGGTTGAATGTTACATTCACAATGTATAGCGAGTAGGGGTCTTTAACTTTTGAGGAAAAAAACCTTTTTTTGACTCACGAAAATCTTACGCACGTGTAATATAAAATTTTCCTATGTAATGGAAGATATTTAAAAACAAAAATCATTGAATGGACAGCAACAAAATAATTTTATATCATCTGATAATTGAAGCAAAGTCATTTAGTCAATACGCTATAAGTATGGATAGATCTATTTCACTCTAAAACAGGTTTTAAGCCAAACCTCAGTTGAATTATTTTTTAATCTAAATTCTGCAATAATTATTATTGTTACACGTATTAATATAAATAATAAGGAGATATTTATTATGTAACTATACTTTACACTGATATTCTACATGAATTAAAGTATTTAATTATTATTTAGACACCATATTATGGTTAAATTGAAAGTCCAAAGTTATTTTTCAAAATCAAAATTACGATTTCTTGTATTTTATTATTATTTTTAAAAATATTTCATTGCGAAAAATTATTAGCTATTTAATCCTCCTTTAGAGACAATAATTATAGACAAGTTACGATTTCGAACGTGTACATCGTGCAATAGACAACATATTAATTATGATGTGGTTCAATAATTAATAACTTCGTGTATTATGTTAGGTACTTATTAAATCATTTGTACTGTACAATACTCTTGTTTAATTGGTAGTTATTGAACGATAAAGAACATTTAACATTAAATTATTATTTAGGATTTGGTACTATTAATCGGGAATTTCATTATGAACTAATTTGCATTAATTATTTCGTTATTTAATTAATTTTATTATTATTATTTATTTTTTTTTTTAATCCAAAATAGTTTATCATATAAGACTGTCTGTTGGCCTAAAAGTTGCACGTTTACATGCAAATGAAATTTATGTAAAAAAAAATAAAAATAGCTTTTGAAAAAAATAACAATGTTGTTTAACCTTTCCGTACTAGACGAACAATCAGTGGTCGAATTAGGGTGGGATACGGAGGGATACCATCCCTCTACTTCTTTTCGTCAGCATTTTTATCCCTCCACTTATTTTGTTTAAAATTTTTCATCCGTATTGGATTTTGAAAAATTAATTGATTTTTGTCGTAAAAACAGCGAGAGTTTACAATAACATTTTTGTTCTATTTGTTAGGTTAGCATAAACGAAAACATTTACACATTTTTAGTCTGTAAACTCGTGTTGAATATGCAATTTTTTCAATGATTTAAAAAGAGACTTTCTGTTAAAAGTACCTAAGTATATTATATATATTTTTCATTGTGGTTTTTCTAATCAGTAGATTTTGGATTAGAATTATATAGAAATTGAGTATTTTAAATAGGTTTTATTCAGTTTATCTAAGCATTCATTTTGATTTTTTTTTATACAAATCTAAAATTTAAGAACAACAGGGTTAGTTTTCTCCCCCCACTGATTTTGATCCACTTCCACCATTGTGAACAAACAGCATATAATGCGAAGTGAATAATAAACAGATTAATCGGAATTTATCATTCTCTGAAATTAAAAACATTCGGTGTACTAAATCACTTAACTTTTTAATGCAATAACAGCCTCTAAAAACTCTGTCGACAGTTTAAATAAGTCGGTGATCGATGTCAATACGGTACATTCGACAGTGTTTTATCCCAGGAAAGAATAAATTGACTTTTTTTTTTTCGTTAACTGTTTTCGTTCAATAGACTTTAATCTCGTTTCGATTAACAAAGAAACGGCATTGACTTTTAACTAGTGACCCGCGCGTTCGTAGTTTAATTCAACTTTAACTCATCGAGATAAAAATGTCATCAAGTCCACTGGTATCTGGTGTGACAGAATTCTTTGCGTTCACATGGGATACTATTAATGTACTCTTTAAAGTTTACAATGCCAAAAATAGTATGTGAGTGGTATAAATCTGAAGAATATCATCGAATTGATGATTTCAACCTACTTTAATGTGTTTGAATTTGAGTCTTATTATCCAAATTATCTTTGATATTACAAAAAGTAATAAGAAATTCGAAAAAATATCTCCCATAAATATTAACTAGATGCAATTTTCGATCTAAAAATGTACCGTTTGAATCTTTTGGACAAATATTTAAGAGAAAAAGTAAACATCATTGCGAAAACACTAGATATTGCTCCATTGATCCACTAGATATTGCACTAGATTTTGCTCCATTCAAAATCTAAAATTATTAATTTGTTTTTTTTTTTTTAACATTCTAACATTGCATGCAGGGTGTATCACGAATATCTGACAATTTTATACTGGAATCGCATTGAACTATATCAGATCTCCGCGATACACCCTGTATTCGTGCTTTTTTCTAGAATTTTCCAATGCATATATTTTGCCCCTTTTCTAGGGCATAAATGCACACAATATATTTAACAGGTTTTTAGTGCATTAAACTCACTGCCCCGTTCATTGCAGTGTTGTGCTGAGACGCGAAATGCCGTGAAACCCAACTATAAACTATTTCCACTGTACGTTGTAATATGCGATGCGTACAGACACACACTATCCATTCGCCCTTCCAGTGGCGCAAGTATTTTTCAAGGGGATTGTCCACCTATAAATTTCTACTATAATTATTTAAAAATATAAAATTATATCAATGTTCATAGACATTTTACGAGAATTCGTTGAATAGAAATTACGTGTAGCAAAATCTAACTGCCTTTTGTCAGAGTAATCATTTTTATAACGTTATTCGTAGTAGACAAATACAATTTTGCATCGCATATTCGACAATATTTCAAAGCATGTTTTAAGTTTCTCTAAAAATTAAAAATGTTCACCTACCTACATTGTAGATAGTTGGTAAATAGTTGATATCGATAATTAGAATAGACTTTAAACAATAATACTTATTGTTTTGAATATATATATCTTATTTCTTGATTTCTATTATATTATCATAATAAATTATTACCAATTATAATTTGTAATGGATGTTCTAACTCTTGTTGATAATTTAATGTTAAATATTTCATAAAATAGTGATCAATTTTTAAATATTATGTTTATTTTAACCATGATAAATTTAACCAATATTTCTGAATTAATAGAGATTATAATAATAATTATTGGGGAAACGCAGAATTGGTTCCCGGGTCAAATAAAGTGTACGAATTGGTTCCCGGATAAAATTGAATCAAATACAAATTCAACTATCAGGAAATATTGAACGTTGGACTTGTACAAATTTTGGCTTTTCATTACCAAAATGTCCCCAAGTTGCACAAAAAGTTGAGGGGTGTATATAGATTAAGCGGAGTGAAGCGACGGCGCCGAGGACTAATCTGCTGATAGTAATCAATAGGAAAATATCATTTTTTATTACTAAAATTTCGCTTGAATGGGAAGGAAATTGTTGTTGGTTGAATATATAATATTAATTTGAAAAGTCAATTTAACGTGGTTGTATTACGGGAACAAATTCATGTGTTATCTGTAAATAACTCGGGAACCAACTCGTAGTCGTCCTAATTATTGTATAGTTAAAAGGATTTCTTTTTTTTTCAATGCTCCAAGAACACAATTTTCATAAATATGGTTCAAGGGGGTGTCCAATCACCCAAAACAACCCACTTGGTTGCGTCACTGCGCCCTTCGTACATTAAAACACACGTATAACGCACCACACACACATTATAATATGAACTGCTACCTGCGGAGAGAAAGACGATATATCACATTCGCCCTGCGTGCATACACATGTATATTATTATTATTATCATATGCGTTTATGTTTTCTTTCGCCCGTGTCATCGAACCCTTACGCTCGCGTTTGCACATAACACGCGTAATATTATTACAATGTCATCCATTCGATATTATTATAATGTACGAAACGTACACTCGCGCGGTGGTACGCCGTTTCCGGGCGGGGGCGAACAAAAGTAACCGAATCCGATAAAAAGTTATTATTGAATTTGTTCGGCACGCGTTTTTCTTTTTCTCTCTCTTTTTTTTTTTTTTTTTCATGGTTTTGCGAGTAAACCGAACGCTTGCCGTGACCGACGACGACGTTTTTAACGCGCCGAACGAGTAGTAGCAAATATAACAACGAACACTGCAGTGTCTCCTCACCGTTTCTCGATAGGAATCGATAGAAATATTTATCGTCTTTGGTACGAACGCGTCTCTGCACCACCCGTCATCGGGGAAGCGAAAACTCGAACAATTATTATTAAAAATCAATCAAAGTTAGTTTGTAATTTGTTTCGAACACTGCTGCGAATCTTCACAACTATTTTTCATTATATCTTTTATTTGTTAATAATTGTTCTATCCGACATAAAATGTCAACAAGTACAAAAACACTGTCTAAACACTGTTAAGTCACATATTTTGTAATTTAATGTCATTTTTCTACGAACATTCACTTATTGAAAAAAAATATCATTTATTTCTTCAACTACAATATTTATGAGGAATACATTTATTATGTTATAATACAACATGCGACTATAGTAGGGTGACCATACGTCCTGTTTTATACAGGATCGTCTTTTATTTCGGCTCTGTGTCCTGTTGCTCTGACAAACTTCTTTCAGGACGCTTTTTATCCCACGTTAATCCCGTTTTTTAACTTACTGTTGATTTAAAATTTTTGTAATTTTTGAAATGAAATTATTGAATAAAATAATGTAAGAATCTAGAAATCTTTTGGATACTATTAAATCAATTATAACCATAAAATGAATTAATAAGTTTTTTTTTAGAAACTAATGTATACAAATATGCATGAATAAAGGATTTGAAGAAATTTAAAAAAATATCAAAAATATATATGTAATAAATACTTATTTATTTAAAAATACTATGAAAAATATTTTTGTCCTGTATTTTATTTTCTTAAATATGGTCACCCTAAACTATAGCATTTTATACATATTATATTTTATACATTTCTTCAAATGCTTACTAATTTAAAAACACGTATACTGATCTATGATCACTTTGAGTGGTATTTTTCAGGTTTCGACCATGAACAGCACGGTAAAAAAAAAAAAAAAAACAAGCAATTTCATTTTCCACTTTTCTTCTATATATCGTACTTTTATTATTCTACAACGTATTATATTTCAACACATGGCTTCAAATAACATAAACCTTACGTTATCGATCAAAACAACACGTTTTTCGTATCTCAAAAGCTATTTATAGCCAGTAGTGCAACTAGGGGGCGCAAGAAAGTCTTTAGTACCTCTTGTTATTTTAAGTCCAACAATAATAACAATAATTACAGTAAAATACTATAGATTTCATACTTTTAAGTTTTGAAGTATCTAATGTTTAAAGAAAATAATTTAGAACTATTTTGCTGAAATTTCATTTAATATGATGATATATTCTATCAAACATCGTAATATACTCGTATTATCACAACGGTGATTCTTAAGTTGTTGGACAATAACGACACGGTACGTATTACGGAGAAATCGTTTGATCGAGAGATATTCTTAGACAATGGATCACATCAATAATGAAACACGCTGAAACTATTTTGATTAAGTATCGTATGAAAACCAAAAAAAAACTATATTGATTTAAAATTTAAATGTCTACTTATTAAGATTATATAATTAGAATATAATTTAATATTTTAACTGTGCATAAACAGATATGTTTACTTTTACAATGGTTACTGTGGTTCGTAAATAATTAAGAAATGGTATATAGTGGTGACTGGTGTGGAGGTTTAGTCCCCAAGGTTATTGTTCGTTATATAATTTTAGCACCCCCAATATTTAGGCTCTTGTTGCGTCTTTGTTTATAGCTATTTCGAGTAATAGAAGAACCGAGGATGGTAGTTATATGCATTTTTATTTTCTCTTATCATCATGAAAAAAATAGTAATATCATATAAGAAGCCGAATATTAAGCCTGGAAAGGGTCATGAAACATTGCCTTTAACCACATTATTTTTTTTTTTAATTTATAGGTAAATTTCGGTTGGTCACATTTACCATTTTAATTTATTTTAATGTAGATCGTTTAAAAAAACCTCCTAAGAGGTACAATCAAAGTAAAATAAATATTTATAATTTTTAATAAATAAATTATTATGATCGAAATCGTATTTTACTTTGTTAATAATGTATCTAAACTTCTAAAAAAAAAATAAAAACCACTAAGTTTGAGTGAATATATTCTTTAAAAATAATTAATTTAAATGCAAATAAATATTCATGCAAAACTGTATCATTAAAAAATGTATATAAAATACTTATATTTGATAAATTAAAATATGTGTCATTATAGACACGGAATCCTTTTAATGCCTCGTAAACAACAAACACAAAGCCAACGATTCTGAAGCTGTCAAAAAGAAACGATATTCTCAACAAAAATCTAACACTCAACAAGGGCCAATTTCCAGACTTTCTCCAAAAATAGGCAGCTATTCAATGTGGTTACGTCTTCATTGCAGCCAAGTATGCCCTTACTTTAGTCCATTACCTTAATCCACTCCTACTTTCATCAATAGCACTGCTTTTTTATTTTTATTGCTTAACATTTGGTCATTTCCTGAACGAGCAATAAAACAACTGTATCATGCTTATGGATTCCCATATAAGTAACAAATATACTGGAAAGGACGAAAATCAAAAGATATGATAAAAGTTTCATGCCTCCTCCCCTGGTCTGGAGTCTGGAACTTAGCATTTTTCACTGTTATTATTTTTTTTCTTGGAGATAATAAAAATAAAACAAAATATAAAACCGTAAAAAATACAGTAGAGTATCGATATTTCGGAACTCTGATAATCTGAAGAACACGGTAATCTGGACGGCACATAAATGCATTAATTGTACATAGGTAATTTTGTTCGAAATTCTCGACACATAATTATTAATCTATTAAATATTTTATGAAAATTTAAACACAAATAAGCAATAATATGAGAAATATTTTGGTGCAAGAAAATATTGAATATCTGAAAAAAAATTGGATATTTTTTTCTAACACTTATTTTCTCATTATTTTTCCCCCTTTCTTTATTAATTGGATAAAAAAAAAGCAAAGGAAATTCAAATAAAGTAATGTAAAGTAAAGACATGAAAGTAAAATAAAGTATAGACAAGAAAACCAGACATACTTCACACCACGGGTATTCTTCAATCTACGAATCAAATACACTTGGTAGATGTGTTAAAAATGATAAGTATTATTGTTCTTAATATTATTAACTTCCTTTATTCAAGATCTTATTATTAAAAAAATATTTATCGTTTCTTTAAAAAATCTAAACACCCACCATGCGTATCTAAGCCGAGTAGTGAAGAATACCCGTAGTGCACAATATGTCCGGTTTTCTTATCTATACTTTGCTTATCTTTGTTTTACTTTTACCTTACTTTAATTTACTTTACCTTACTTTTTTAAATTTTAAGTCCAATAAATGAAGGCGAAGGAAAGAAAAGTGTTTTGATCATTTAAGTAGTTGGTAATCTTGAAAAATTCGGTTATCCGTACGAATTGGTCGGAAGAGGCTCAATTTTAATTCATTCGGGGATTATCAATGATTTTTTCCACATTAAAATAAGTCATATTTATAACATGTTATTTTGTCTCTTTTAATTTTTATAATCAAACTTTCCTTCAGTGATTTGATTTGTGATTGATTAATACATATTAAAATAAATAATATTATAAAATATTGTTTTGGCTCTTATACCAAACATTATTACATTTTGAGAGTATTAAATGATTTTAAGGTTCTGAGGGAAATGAAGAAACTAGTGTTTTATAATTACGTTTATTATTATTATTATTATTATTTTTTATTATTAATTTTTTTTTAGCTGAAATGTCTTGTATACGCTGGAGCTCCGCTAAGAATATTTGTAATGCGAAGTATGAAGTTGGTTTTTAAATATACACTTGTGCTTTAATAATTTTTAAACGATTTTTTTTCAGTAAACTTTTGAGTTTTTTACGCCATGAAATTTTTATAATGAAATTTTAGTTGTATTATTATGGCACTCATAATCCCAGTTCCACAAATTAGGGTAGCAGCTAAGGGCATTTTAGGAGTTTTCTTTTGTTACACATTTTCTTATAGGCATAATAATATACGCGTGAACTCCTCGTGCTTCGCCGCACTGCATCTCTCACGAATCGATACTACCGAATATTTTTGTTTTTGCATTTCCCCCCCCTCCTCCTGGTCCGTGTATTTTTTCTGACAACATCGAGCCGGGACCTATATCCGGGTGGTGTACACGTTTCGCACGGTAATCGCGTGAAAAAGTCACGAGTTTATCACCGCGAACGCGCAGAGCACATATTATTTTCATTGTGTCGTACACGGTTCACGTAATTTCGCTTTCACGGCGCGTACGCGACATCGGATACCGCAAAAGTTATAGCGCGCACGTCGTCGACACGCGTCTGTCCGTAGGAATTCACGCTTACGTACGATTCCGCTGCACGACATTTCAGACAACTTTTAAATACGACATGATTTCGCCCGTGTTCCGAGCGCACGAACGAAAAGTTGAAAACGCGCTGGAATCGTTTTCGCGCACGTCGAAGTACGCCTCGAAAACTAGTAGTTTCGGAATCTCTCGGATTGATTTCACATAGATTTCACTACCTCTATGTTAATGTGCATTCGCTGGGTTTCACTACGATATACCGGTAAATGAACAAAATATAATAAAAAACCTGTACATTTACCGGTACGACTCGTTTTATTCATAATTGTTATTGATCAAATATTCTTGTATATTTAATAATGTTAATTTTGAGCAGTATAGATAATTTTTGTTATTTTCCAGCGAACGAACACTTTGTTCATTTACTAGATATGTATAAATTTACCCATCCAGTATATGAACACCAAGATATGACGGTTAAAAAATTATCTTAGGTAACTGAAAATGCTAAATTCGTGTTGCCTTCATAAAACCTTATTTTCTACAGTTGTTGTTTTCCAAAAATAAATCTTTCTACATCATTGTTGCCTACAGCTAAATACAGCTGATAATGCTATCAGTAAATATAAATAATATCAAAAATATCTGATAACATTGTTGCCAATATCATTATTTCTATATTTTTTTTTTTTTCAATGAAATTTATATAAAGATTGCTATTGTCCAGTTCTTATCATATTTAAAAATGTAAAAAATATTCATTCACTGGTGTCCTTACTCTACTACTATTCTACTTCGAGCGCACTAGTGTTAATAGAAGGAAGCGGCGGGTAGGCAGTCCATAACGCGTGACAAGAGTCACATTCAAGAGGATGAGGGAGGGACAGCTAGACTATTCTCTGAACACCACACGATTTTCTTCGTCTCCGGGACTGGATTAATACTGTTATAGATTCTAGGCATCTTCTTCTTCTTTTTTTTTTTTTTAATTTTAAATTTACAAACTACTATGAAGTTATATTTTATGCGCTTGCGCACAGATGATTATTCATATGATTGCATTCAAATTTAATTACAAAGGAAATTATTGACTTTTCGTCACAAGTCTATAATTCTATATTATAATGATTATACACGTAATTATTGCACGCTTGACGATGACTTCACTTTCTAACCTTGACGAGCACCAATATAGATATTTAGAAATAATTTGGAAAAACATGTAAAACTACTCAAATTTTGATAAGTGGATTTTAATATCTAATATAAATGTAAAATGCAATTAAAAATGCTACTTAATGTATTAACTAAACAAATAATTTGTTTCAAGTACCTAATTATTAAATTAAATCTGTATGTTTTGGAACTTTGAAAAATTATTCAACACAACATGTTATTCAAAATATAATTTGTAAATTGATGTAAATTTATCACGGTATTAAAGCCAGTCATATGAAATATCCGACTGCTGTATTTCCCAGTATCGTTTTGTAAATAAAAATTTCGATATCGTTTATTAACGAATTTACTTAACGTAAAGTTTAACGATTAATTTAAAGTTCTTAGAAGAAACTTTTTCATCGTATCAAAATTTACCATCGACCGTCCATTGCCCGTCATTATCATTAAACGCAAAGAACATAAAAAACGCCAAAGTAAAATAAATATTTTCTAAAACTTTTTCATTTTCACGGAGATAATATTTTGATCTTAATTTGATCTAAAATTTACTTAAGTTCTACAAATGTACGAAACGCAGTACGAAAAATTTAAAAATAAAATAATTTAAAAAAGTATAAAATAAATTATTTGATACTTTGATACATAACTCTAGTTTTTGTGTTCGAGTCGTAAACTCGGCCCAAGGAATTCAAAATGTCAAAATGTCTATTTTGAACTTGACCAGGTTTTTTTTTTCAGGTAAAAATTATTGATGTGTAAACTCGATCCGCAAGTCAATTATTAAGCCAAAATATTCCCACGTTGCAGAGCAAGCCGAGGATCATTTCGATTTCAATTGATCACGAAGCATAAGAGGCGCCACACGAGTTTGTGAAGCAAGTGATGGGAATTTTGAGAAGTGAGCAGAGCGAACAGAGCCGCGAAGCGAAGCGGCACTCAATTTCATTCATGGAGACGAAACGTTATACTATAATATTTTTCGGGGACGAAACGTCGTAGCATTCATTTTTCTAACTGGGACGGAGTTGATAGGATTTAGATATGTTATCTATTATTTTCAAATTAAATTATGTTGTATTTATTATATTTTTTCGGGCCGAGTTTTTTAACTATAGTAAATTTCCCGGCCGAGTTTACATTAGTCCGTTTTTTCAAAGCATCCTGCAAGAAAAAAAATAATAAATTTTCAATCCGCTTCTTCTTCACTCGGTATGCTCACAACGCATTGTGGTAAAATTATATATTTTTTGGCAGTGACCGTAATCATTTTTTTGAAAATAAAATCAAATAACTTTTAGCTTTTTATTTAAACGTCAAACTATAGGCAACACATATACATACTTATAGGCGTGCGCAGACTTTAAGTTCGGGGCGTGTACTAATTAAATTTTCTATAATAATATTATTATTTAAATAAAAATTGTCAAAAAGTAATACATGGAATATTGTAAGCATACATATCCTCAAAAAATATTTAAAGCTCTTAAAATTAATTGTTTTATAATATAAACTTATGTATCATATAGATATTAGAATAAATTCCATTTGTAATATTATTGTTTTCTAAAATTTTACCAAAAAAGTTTTTTAGGAATAAAACAAAAATGTGGTTATAAAATTAAACTGTTAATCATTCAAATTATAACTGTTTTATAACTATAAGACCTATAGTATAGGTGATAACATTTTGACGTTTTCTAAAGCTGTTCATCTCACAGGTAACAAAATTTGGTTGATACATTTTCAATTTTATCTTATCAAATTAAACTTATGTGTAAAATATCTTAGTTATTGTGTTTTCTGTTTTTTTTAATTTTTTTTTTTATGTTTACTAGAACATTTATAAAGATCCATTTTTTATTTTACTTCCTTTTAAAATTCACTCTGAAATCTTGTAATCTGCCTTTCTCTAAATACGGATCTGTGCATTACATTACCTGTACATTTCATACACATGGTATGTTGTTATTTATACGTCGTATATTCATAGTGTAATAACGTGAATTTTAGCCTTGTATATATAAAATTATTTTTCGTTAATTCAACATTTAGCACTTTTCTTCCAACACAATTAACCCATAAAGCATGAGAAAAAAAAAATCAAAATTTCGAATTTCTGGTTAGTGTCCAAGGCACGCTCGGCACGCCCTGTGCGCACGCCTATGTACATACTTACTGTGCGTTCCAACCATATTCTTTCGTTTGACGAACCAGATTCAAAACGGATTAAAATTGCCTCGATTGTGGACGTGAAATGTTTGAAAAAATCGGTCCATAATAATAATATAACGTTGTACAAACACTGAGTGCACTACGCCCTTTAACCGATCGTGAAAGGACGCGCGAATAAATCAACGGATACACAATAGTCGAGCGCGTGTTTCTCTGCAGTCGTCGTCGTCGCGAGAGCAGCGAAGAGAGGAGAAAAAACGCGGCCGTCTTATTGTTCGCGTTCAAATCGTTTCTGGCGTACACTTTATATATATATATATACTCGTATGTATATATATTATACAATATAATATATATAAAGTGGAAAACTTGACAAAAAAATAATAATAATAATAATAATAATTCCATTCTCAAAGCTGAAGCTGTTCACATAGCTTATATTATATTATATATGTATGTGTGTTTTCAAATATTTGTGAAACCTGATTTATAACGGAACTATATAATATAAATTGGCGTGCGAACGAATGCAGCAAATAGAGCTTTTTTTCGGGTCTGAAAATAATTTAGAACGGAGAAAATTCAACAATTTATGGTCTTTAAAATCATAATTAATAGAAAAAAGCCGGACATACCTGGCAACGAGGGTATACTTTGGTCCTCCGATTGAATACTCGGGGTGGAAGTGATGGAATTTAAAAAAAACGATAAATCCCTTTTTCAAAGAAAGTTTACTAGGTATACAGAAATATGATTGTCAATTTTGTACTGAGTATGTTTATGTGACAATAATAACATAACAATTCGTGACGAATTAAACGATGTAGACAATTAATTGTTATTCTGATGGCGAAAATACTACTTTACAACAAGATTTTGAAAATTTTGCTTTTTATTTGTGTTAATTACGTATCTCACTGAATGCCTGTAAGCGTGTAAACAAGTATAAACAAACATAAATCTTGAATAAAACAGCATTGACAATTCTTGGTAATTCTGTTACATCTAATACTCACTGCAAATTGCACCAAGCTTTTGGAGGTAATTGAGTGACTTTAAAACACCGTTCAATCAATCAGCTATCGAACAATTGAGCACATTTTACTTTTTTGGTCGAACACATTTACTGCCGATTTATAAAAAGAAAAATAATACGATTGAGCACGTTGCCGTATATTTTAATAAGGAAATTTATTTCGTTGAAGAAATTTTAACAAATATTTAAATATTTAAATAAGAATATTTTTTAAATAATTAACGTGTTGTGTAAATAAATATTTTATTAAAATATAAAAAGAAAATTACAATAAAACTTCAAAATTTAAGTCATTAAAATCATTATGTATTACAAAATTCACAAATTGTATTAATTAAATAGGAATATTTGGAAAATATTTCAATGGTAATACTTATAGCATCCAAATACATGAGATAAAAATATCATAAATTAAAATATGAAAAATAATTACAAATACCTAGTTAATACAATAATATAAAATGTTATTCCGAGTTAGAATTCTAAAATTTCGTATTTTTTTCATTGAATATTTTGTGAAATATTTCATGAAAGTTTCATGACATATTTTATTTCGATGAATAAATGAAATTTTAATTTACAACTATAGAAGGAAATACAGTAACCATCTTTACTTAAATTAGAGAAAAATGTTACAAAAATGTTTCTTATATTGTACATTTTACAAATTGCATAATATTTCATATAAACATAGTTGAAAAAAGATTTAGGAATATGTTAATTTCTTCATTCGTGTATATTTAGTAATTTATAATTATTTATTAATAATTAAATGTATTTATACTTACTGTTACTTATTACTATTTAACTATATTATGCACTTTTATGAATAATTTATAGAAAAGTCATTTGAATTTAAATTTGTAAAATTATTATTCGTATTGAAATTTATAAATTTTAAATTATGACCTATGTATTTATTTTGCATATTACTATTTTAATAGTATTATAATTTATCTTTACAATCATTTATCAACTTATAATTATTAAAGGAAAACTAAATCTCATATTGAATCAAAATATTATATGAAGTGGGTTATATTTTAGTAGAAAATAGTTCATTTATACCTTAAAATTATAGTTTATAAAACTAAACATAATAGTTGATTAATTATTATAAATATTATATGATTTCATCGGAATCGAATATTGATAACAAATAAAAAGCGATTACTTAGTGGAACACACCAAAAAACAACAAATTAAAATATATATATATATATATATTATATTTCTCAATATTTCATTGAAATATTTCAAGAGGGGTGAAAATTTCAAGTATGAAATATTTCAAAGTGAAAATTTCATGTGGAATATTTCTCACTCAGATCTCTATTTCAAATTATAAATTATTATTAATTCCTTGATTGCACTGCACAATTTTATTCTATACACATATTACCTACAAACTTTAGAAAATTATGTGAAGTTTTATTTTCAACATAAATTTTTTTAATTACTAATTTTCTTTATTTTATTAATTTTTTACTTATGCTTTTTTTTTTAACCATTTCCATTATTGACAATATTATTTCTGCTACAATTTCAGTAGCGTTGAATGATATAAAAAAGTTCCAAATACCCATCAATTTTATAGTTAATAATTACATATACGCCAATATAATAGAAATAGTTATTAAATTTAACATTGAAAAATTACAAGCCTGTATATTATTTTCTACCAATTCATCTGTATAATACCTGTTATGTTACCTTTATATTAAAGCGTACTCAAATAGACAAAAATTGAGGGTAGCATGGGGGACTTAGTCCCCCAGGAAGCTTAATATAGATTTCATAGCTCCCCAGCTCCCCTGATCTGATATTTTTAATAAATTTCGAGTGTATTTTGGAAAACTGAGTATTTGAAAAACATTGGAGTATAAAATGTTTTAAAAAAAATGTTGTATATGCCAAAAATAAACATTTATTTAATTTTGCACCTTTATCAACTTATCACGAAATTGTAGTACTTAAGTTGATCATAGGATACTAACGTACAGCGTTTATGCACTAGGTATTGCAAGTTAAAGTTATTTCTTGTTCGTTGTAGTATTTTTTTTACCCCAAATTATAAATTTTATGACTGCCCATCTAAATCATATTCTTTCCAAGTGTTGAATGCAGTTATGTTTGATTAGTACTTAATTCCTATTATATTAATATTTTGATAGTAAATTATTTTTCTAGTTTCATGAATTATTTTGGTTTTATTAAATACTCAGAAAATACAAATAAAAATATATTGTTTAAGTCAATAATGACAAGTCACAGCGAAACTTCAGTATAATTGTGGTAATGACCACTGAGTAATATCATCAAATTTCCGCCTATGGTTACCTTGTCGTTTTCAGCTCGTCTTCTACACTATAAATAAATAAAATAATATTCCAGATACGATTCGTATAATATTATTATGTCAACGAATAAAACACGACTCGAATAAAACACTCGAACGCAGTCGAGCACTCGTTTCGTCGTCAACATCCCTTAGTACTTCGGAGAACCACCCTTTCGTCGTCCGCACGGAAATACATCTGTTCCGGCGTACTCGTGACTTTGTGCAACCCACGTCTGAACTCACAACGTATTGACAATAAACACATATGTACGTTTCTACGCATTTTACTCATTCGTACAATTTGTCGACGGCCAGCGGTCGTTTTCAATTATTATTATTCTTTGACGCAAAGTTTACGGACGGTTTTCAAATTTTTATGGAAAAGTTAAAAAGATACGTACACTCTCTATGCGAATTACTGCAGATGTCATTCCTCGTATAAAACAATACCGTATAGAGTTCTAAAAATTGCACCAAAGTCTGTTTTTTTAAGATTTTTTTCGAAATTAAACAGTGAAAGGTTCGAATAACATATTTCCATCACAGTGAAATACAAAACAAAATAAATAAAAAAGCATTCATATTTTGCACCACGGATATTCTTCACTTTTCGACTTGGATACTCCGGTGGATGTATCCGATTTTAACGAAACGACTGTTCATTTCTTCGATACGGAAAGTGATTCAACACAGTTACCCTGGAAATTCAATTTTCAGCTCAACCGCGTTTTTAGAATTTCCGGGCTATGATTAAATTGTTTTTGAATTTTAATTTTAGTGGAAATTATGAGTTTTAAATAACGTGAATGCTTTTTTTTCAATAAATAAATAACAGTTTTAACTTATTCATACCGTTTTATTTACCAACAAACTGCATTTTTAAATCCAGAAAATCACGTCTCTAAAACTAACAAAAATTTTGCAAAAGACAGTATATAACAAACTGTACTCCACGGGAATGTTCTAAGGACATTTGAAATTTGAAAATCATAAATCAATGATAACTTATGAAAATAAGATGAATCTTATTTAAATGTTCTATATTATTCAATTGACGTAGTACGGCACAATTTCAGGAAGTTAATTGAACCTTTTAAACAGTTTTAACCATATATAACCCAATTACGGCTTTGAGTATCTTCATATAATTACACGAATTACCTAGCGTTCTTGTATAGTTACATGGAGATATAACAAAAATAATTTTTGTTTAGATAACTATAGGTAAATATGGGGTAATACGTGGGATATAAAATCGATTTCCCAAGGATTAATGTAGTACCTCTGAGGTACATTATGCAATTTCATCTATGTAGTATATAGTTCATACCATAACATAACAAGTTATAGTTTTTCGCAGTATTCGATATTACTCCGAAAATGGCAATTCTTCAGATCATTTACAAGAGATATTCTAGTGTATTTGAATACGCGTAACTTAAGATGAATAGAAAAAGCAAACGGTCACATAAGCAGAACTCAAAACACATGAACTCCTTTTGTATTTTATATTTTAGATTCTGAATGAAATGAAAAAAAAAAAAATGTAAAGTGAAGTAAAGTAATGCAAAGATATTAAGTAAAGACAAAAATCCGGATAAACTTCGCACCACGGGTATTTTTCGATTCTTGGATATCACTCTTGGTGGATATGTAGAATTTAAAAAAAAGCGATAAATCATTTCGCCAATAATTCGATTCTGAACATAGGAAGTTAACAATATAAAGAACAATAATTAAAGTCGTTATTTTCAATACACCCACCAAGAAAATGTGACCCAAATACTGAAAAATACCCGTGGTGCGAAGAATGTCCGGCTTTCTTATCTATACTTTACTAATTATCAAACTACTCTACTACTTATCATTGCTTTACTATAACTACTTTACTTATCGTTGCTTTACTATACCTACTCTACTTTACATCTTTTTACCTAATATATAAAGAAAGGGGAAAAATTAATGAAAAAAAAAGTGTTAGAAAATAATGAACAACATTTTTTTCACATTTTCAAAAATTTTTACGCCACAATATTTCTCATATTATTTTCTATCTATTTTTAAATTTGCATAAAGTTTGGATGAAAAAAAAAAATGGTTTCCGAGTCTTTTTTCTCAAATTTTGAGTAGTTTTTCCACAAAATAAATTGAGAAATGAGATATTTGAAAAATGAGTTGTTTAAAATACTATCTAGAGCCAAATCTATTTTCTATAAATGGTTTTTCGAGACTTTTAGACAATTATTTCAATATGAAAAAGTGTTCAAAGAAAAAAATAAAATAAAAAATATCGAAAGTCATTTTAAATAAATGTACCTAAATGTTTAGTATCCATTGTCTTTTAAAAGCAAGAAATTTTTTTAACCTATATGTTTTTTGTATACTGTTTTGTAATTAAAATAGTTGACAGCTTTTAAGCTGGAATTATATTGATTTTTAATTATAAATTTAATGTAACAGAAATTGACAATCTTTTCGGTTTATACTAAATTACTTTTTATGATCGATTTCAAATAGTTTAAATACGAAGAGGAATATGTCTGGGTAAAAGAAATTCAACCACACGATTCACCTTTAGCCGTCCGATAGTAAGAATCGTCACTGAGGGCGTGTTATCGTTTCGCTCGGGAGTTTTTTTTTACGACAGTTATAATTACAATCGGTGTGAGCGCGAGGGTCGTGAAATATTGTTTTTCCGACCCTTTAACGGTAATAATAATAAGAATAATGACGGAAGTAGCGACGACCAAGGGTGAAAAAAAAGATCAGAGGTAAACGATGGGCATGGGGAGACCACGTTTCGCCCAATAGCGATGATGATGATGATGATGATGATGGTAATGGCGATGACGATGATGACGAAAACAACACTTGGCAAGCTCTCGACACTTTCATATATATATATATAAAGAAGTACTCACTACTTTTTGTGCGTGGAGAAAAAGTGGAGGTTTCGTTTGTGCACCCCTTTTTTGGCGCTGCCAAGTATTACCCTCAAACAATTAGTTTCGTATAACCACCGTCTCGACAATCGTGCCGAACGCGAAAAAGTACGATAATAATCATTATTGTTTGTTGCTGTTATTATTATTATTATTGTTCTCCAAAAGTTTGCAGACTGGCGTGGATAGCGGGTGTGCACACCTCAGACGATCTTGACGAGTGATACGTACACGAATATAGTGATAATCAAAACCTCGGTATAATCACCCTAAAGCCTATCGGAAAATGCTTTTAAAAATAATCAAAAAAAAATTATTTTGTCACAATAACACCCATTAAAAGTATTTTTTATATATTATTTTGTATTTATTGCAAAAAAAATCAATATAACTAATACTGTTTTTTGTTTATAAAGTTTAATAATTATATTCTAAAATTAAAAAAGTAATTATGACTAAAATTAATTTGATTTATCTCAATGTCGATTCACTTGATAGATCAATAACGTCACCATTGTTTTTGGTACTGTATTTATCGTTCTGAATAGCAAAGATTTTGATATTCAGATTAGAATAGATTTTGGAAAATTCTTCAACGTTCAATCATTTTGATAATTTCAATGGGAAATTTTAATACATCAATTGAATAGATAATTTGATACCGACTGATGACTGATAAGTACTTAAAATATTCAAGCTAATATTCATCGGTTTCTAGAGACCCTAACCTTTCGTTATAGTCAACTTCTCTCTTGGTCTGAATTGAAAGGGATGAAAGATAAAATAAAACGAACAACTGGATAATATTTTCTCAAATGCACAAATAAATTGTACATAACTGTACAAACAATTAATTTCGCTGGTTTACTTCACATGATGTATAATAATTAGGATTCAGAAAATTGTATATTTTTACCGAAGTCAGGAATATATTGTACGTGTTTATATTATTCAATGAAACAGTAACGTATCTGAAGCTTCACTAAGGAGGGGGCGATTTTTAAATTATCTTTACACATCATATTACCATTCAGGCTCAGCCCCATAAATCCATTTTTAATTCCTAATACAAATTTATAATTTTTTTTCAAATCTTAGCCTAAAATAGTCTTTCATCAGTCTTATAATACAATGCTTGTTTTCCTTGTTTTCCTAACTTTTGACTATAATCGAGCTTCTGATTTCTTTCTACATTGACTCTCCTTAAATCTATTAAATATAACCATTCCATATTCATAAAATTGGTAATATATAACTCGTTTTTGTGTAAATATTCGTACTTATAACAAAAGTAAAAAATTTAATAATACATATTATCTATTATCGATTGTTATAAATTTATAATAAATAAAAGAAGTCGTTATTTCACAAAAAATAATGTATACTTCATTTGTTTGAATCTTGATACTGAAAATTATCAATGACAAATTTCACAAAATTTAATAAGTGTTTCTTAATTTCACTTGAAATAAAAATTTTA
>JAIPRM010003401.1:0-26266 GCA_025469315.1 Stegophylla sp. TES_Ste_2020
TTTTTTTTTTTTTTTTTGTTATCATAACAAAAACTTTAAAATTTTCAAGTAAAATAAACTGAAGCTCCTCTCAGAATCGTCTTATTGAAGAAATTATTTATCGTTTCTTCAAAATTCACTACACCCACGAGAGTGCCTCACTCGAGGACCGAAGAACCACCAGCCAACGTGCGAAGTACGTTCTTTTTAATTGTTTAAATCACACCTTAATCATTGTCGACTGAAGACATTCATTGTCCGAGCTCAGCGCGTAAGTTCGAAGAAACACGATAATGATCACTCCCTACGGCCACTGACAATAATATTGACCGAATTACTACTGGACGTCTTGTAAGTATCGTACGACCAGATTCCACTGTATTTTGATTCATTAATCGTGTTTGTTCGTTGACTCTTGGAATTTTATTCAAGGTTAATTTTACTAGGTACATTCATGTAATATTATTTACTCAATAGTATGTTTATACTATATTATGCTAGTACCGATTTTATTTTATTTTTTTTTTTTATTGAATAATTACATGTAATATGTTTGTTTTTTTTTTTAAATATAATAATATTAAATATAGAACAGTGACAGAGCCTCAAGTAACTACTAATTAGGTATAGATTTTGCAGCGCATTAATCAATTCGCAATTATTGCGCGTGTTTTTTCTTTAATTCACTATAAACCGGGGGAATTTTAATATCAAAATTAATTTAATTTTAGCAAATTGTGATCGACAATTTGAAAAAAAAATATATTTACGAATTAATCAATTCAAGGTAATTTTCTTTCTTGATTTTCATCTATACATACTGCAATCATTAATTTAATTAGTATATTGTAGTATTGGTGTCATAATTATATCAAGAAATTCGATGAACAGGTGTAATACCGGAACGAAAATATTTTAATTATATAAACTTTATGTTGTATAATTTAAAAATTACTTTTAACACCCTGTATAACATGAATTTTAAATTTTAATAGACATTAAAGATTCTATTGGTTTTTAATTTTTTAATGACAGAAGTGAGTTTTGAATTTATACATTATTCAGTTACTTATACTAAAAAAATATATTTGTGTCAAAAAATTTAATGAAAATAATTTAATATTGTTCACTCATAATCAATTGAAAATGATTCATGTATAGTGTTGTTTTTAAAATATGCAAACAGGGAATCTAAGATGAGAATTGTATTGAGGAATTTGAGTGTGGATTGGTGAAAGTATGCCGTGTCAGTGATCCATTAGTGAATTTAAATTTAGTTTCGTATGCTATAACGAATAACAAAGTATTATTATTTATTTGTATAAGTAGGTATACACAATTTCGGGTTTTTAGAATTATTATTATTTATTTGTCATGGTCAATGGAAGAATAGCTATTTTCTTTTTTCATTTAAACCATATTATTTTTGTATTAACGTGTTATGTCTGCAATAAATAAGGTTTATATGTAATATCTTTTCGTAATAAATAGATTATCAGTGGTGTGACATGAAGATTCGAGTTAGCAAACAACATTTTCCGTAGGTACATAATGAGGAAATTACAGAACGTCATAATCTTTATTACACATCTTTATGTAATATGCATATTGGTAAAATATCATGTAATTTAATGGGCATCAATTGTACATTTGACTGTAAGTTCTTAAAATTTATATATATATATATATATATAATATCGTTAAACTTTAAAATTTCCTTGTTTTTTTTTCAAGTTTTTTCTAATATTGACAGTCAATATACTAATATAACGTGATAATGTTTTCATAAATTCAATAATAAAAATATGTTATTATAATAATATATTATTATAGTTATAACTTTATAAGCAATATACAAGACGTGCTAAATGATAATAAAATAGAAAACAATGTTACAAGTTGGTTTAAACTTTTGGTATAGTGTTAGGACGGTAATAAAAGATGTTCAGTAGATGTGTGATGAGAATAATCCTCCACTCCCTTCTCCAAAGGCTCAATACCGAATTTGTATTTCATTATTTTTATACGCCAAACACGTTTTTAAAATCGTCCCCTGTCCATAACAATATTATTGTTTCGTCGAAGACTGACGTATATTGTTATTTATCGATGAATACAATGTTCACAATGTAATCGTAGTCGTAGGTAGTCAGGGCGTAAGCGTTCTAATTTGAATAATAAAAATTATCGGGATAATCTTGCCATGAATACAAAACTACTCAATCTGGTATCATCGACATATTTTGTTTCATGCGAGTACATTATTATTGTAATATATATAATGTATGTACATATAATATATAATAATATAATATTAAACTTTACGTCACGCCGTATAAACAGTTATCGAAGAATGTAAACATCACACACAGCAGCTAGATTTGTAATAAATCATACGCGGTATTTTTCGTATCTCGCTTTCGTACTTTTCCCGACGTTCCGTGGAACCGATTTTACGCGAAAACGTTATTGAGGCTTTTTTTTTTGTTATTCGCAATCGGTACATTTATTTTGGATGTCATTTCGTATATTATACTGCGCGCGGCTTATCTTTTATAGAAACAGAATATTCGGATTTCTACAGCAGCGGCGGCGTCGCAGTTTTTCATATTACGCGCGATCGGTCGCGGAATTTCGACATTTCGATTTATATGCCCTATTACAAAGAGAGTGGGGAGGGGGGAGGAGAGGGAGAATTTCGCGATTTCAACGTTGAGATGTATCACTAGCTAGAGTTCGAAAAAAAATTCAACGGAGAAAATTTTTACACTAACCTCAAACGATTATGACGTTATTTGATTAAAGATCCCATAAGTCCTGTATTTTACAGGATTGTCTTGAACAAATGGTCAAAAATAACTCTTTTGTCCCATATTTCGGATGATCCGTCCCACATGTACCTTTTTTTTAAAAATAATCTCAAAAATCAATTATTATTATTATTATTATTTTTAATTTCAATGATTGATAAATAATAATAACAATAATAATATCTGAATTGAATGATAATATCATTAAAAACCAAATGTTTACTAAAAGTTTGTATAAATTTGTAAATACATCATATTTATTTAATTTTGAAGGAATTAACTAAGTCTTAATAACTAATAATTGGTTTTCAATATTTTTTCACGTACAAAAACTTAGTACTTATTTAAGAAGTAAAAATAAACTTTTCTGTGATCAATAATTATAGCTTATAACTTTCAAATTTTGAGACTAATTTTAGTTTTGATGGTTTGAGTCCTTGCCCTCCCCAATCTATATGTAAATTAGAAGTAAGATTTAAAATATCCCGTATTTTTGATAAATAAATCTGGGATCCCTATACATTCGATTAAAATATATTATTTGCTCGTTTTCTGTACAATTTTTTCGCGATGAAAATAATATACCCGAGCACGAGTGTGCATGACGCGCGTGTATGACCTGATTAATGCGTTTTTCTATTGTTTGATGTGGTTTTTATTTTTTTAAATTCATATTATTATAACGATCCGAGGGGATGCTATAACACAAATACGTACGTTGTCTCGTGTTATAACGCGTTTGCACACAACACCTATTGAATTACTTTTAATGTTTTAAATTACCGACAAAATATTCATACACAATATTATAACAATATACATCATCATACGTATTATTATTATTATGATACATTGCGCGCGCGTATATAGGTACGACGACGAGCGTGTTGTGTGATATACGTACGTAGATACTTGCTGCAATAATTATAATTACATTTTAGGTTTGTAATCAAACTACAAAGACGTACCGTGCAGAAAATAACAGTAGATACGATGATATCGTATAAAATATCCCACGCGTGTACTCATCGTTATTATTGTGTGTATTATATTGTTACTGGTTCTTTTTGTGGCCGAGGGAAACAAAAACGTTTACTGTGCTCCTGTATTGTGCACAATACGTGCCTTTTTTTTTTTTTTTATTATTATTCCCATGTACGCGGTATAATAATTGCCGGGATTCAATGTCAATAAAAAAAAAAAAAAATAATGTCATTACAATCGTTACAATAATAATATTAATTAATAGGTCACATCATTTCGGTCCACAACTAATAACTCGGTAGAACGGAACTCGGTACCTAGTTCATATAGGCGTGCGTTCGAGGGTTGTTCTTTCAGCGAGTTAAGTTACAACAACGGTTCTCAAACTTTTTTGCTCACGGAGCACTTAATACGTTAAAAAAAATTCACGGAGTCCCAAAACCAGGAATATAAATTTTGAATCACAACTCATAGAAATTAGGCTTCAAAGATTTTCTATTTAAAATTATTATTTATTATGTGTTTTATATGTAATTAATTTGTTTTTTAATTACTCATTATTGAAAAGTATTTTATCAAAAATCGCATGTACACTAATTAAATTTATTAAAATAAAACTTAATACAAGTAGTATTTAAATTAATTTAGAAGTTTTAAAAATTCAGTACTTGCATGTGTTATATTCGTCTTACTAACATACATCATAGCAAAGTTGCGTTCAGTAGAATCAATTTTATGTCATCAGCTTTAATATTAGAGTACATTTATCTATTATAAAAATAGAAATTTTGCTAGATCTAGGTTGTACATTGGTAAACGATGACACGCTAGTGTGCGCATGGTCGATACTAGCATAGTTTTTCGGAGGTGGCTCATCACTTTTTTTCCAAAAATTATTTTCGCCATAAATTGTGTATTAATAACGAATAATGAAAAATAAGTATATAAATTTTTTCTAAAAGTTTCGGAGGTGTTTGAACCCGAAAACTCCTCCCCCAGGATACGATTATGGTTTGACGTTCTCTTAGTGAGTAAAATATTGTTTTTTTTTTTTTTTATAATTAACTAGTCCTCAACGATATTATTAACATTTGACACAGTAAACACAAAGTTTTTTTAAATTGTGTAGTCTGAATAAGAATACATATTATTTTAAAATCTTTACAAGTATCTGAATTTTATTTAATTCAAATGCTCCGCGGAACTCCTAAATTATTCTCGTGGAACCCTAGGGCTCCGTGAAGCACAGTTTGAGAACCGCTGAGTTACAATATTAATATTGTGTCTAGAACAGTGGTTCTCAACCGGTGTGCCGCGACACACAACTGTGCCGTGAAATCGACTAAGTGTGCTGCGAGAAATGTCTGATATTTGTGATTATAATTATTATTATATTTTTGTCAATTATGTGCGCGCACTGTTACCAAGTTTATTCGATTAATCGATTAATAATATTTGTTATAATAACTATGCTTGTGTTTTAGTTAAATTTACGTAAGTTCTTTTCTCTTTTCTTATACCAACGTCCTAGTAGACTATTATTCATTCAAATTATTACACCAATAATTGATAAAACTGACTATTAAATGTCAACCAATTGTGTAGATTAGACAATACATGTGTAGGCAAACCGTACAGAGTACAGTTTTCACTCAGCTGGATGTCTTGGCACAGCGAATTTTAATACCTTCTTAGGTTCTCAAAGTGGTTGTTATTGTCTACTGCGTGAGCGTGCCGCGAAAATTTGTACATAATTTATAATAGTGTGTCGTGAACCAAAAAAGGTTGAGAACCACTGGTCTAGAAATACCGCATTGAAATGTAATAACTAGGGTTGAAATCTTAATACTGTAAAAAGCCTAAACAATGCCTCAATAAAATAGTACTAATTAATGCACTAAAAAATAGAGCATAAATATTGTATTGTTACTTTTCCTAAAATTCACGAACACATAAAAGCAAATGGTAAACGTCCGATTTGACAGTAAGATTTTTTAAAAATAATAATTTGAAAGACCCAATTCGCAATGCGCTATGCGCAATACTATTAATATTAAACACAATATGTTGTTTAATATATGCTTATAGCACAAAACATAATTGTTACTGAATGTTTATCGCTGCTAATTTAAGTCATAATGCATGTCCAATTGTAGCATTTTTAAGCTCTGCAGTACCGTTTTATAAAATATAACGAGTTCTTTATTGTTTGATAACTAAACCGTGAAACTATTATTGTAAATACAATTCTTTACAATAAGCCGTCCACTGCCGCCTATGTCATTAAATGTAAAGAATACAAAATATAAAAATATGGTATTGCAAATAAATTAATTTTAGAACGTTTTAATTTCTGAGCAGATAATTTGATCCAAATTTAACTATTTGTATAAATTATACAGAAAATGACTTCTAATAAAAAAAAAAATTTTCTTAAAATTTGAAAATGTTTAAAAAATGTAAAATAAATGTTGCATTTTAAAATTATTATTTGAGAAATGAAACTAATTTTGTGTTTGGATAGCTCTGTTTTAAAGCTCCCAGAAAAAAATGAAATTAGCAATAAAATCCGAATCTTAGTAATAAGTCGAGTGCTCGGGACTTAAGCACTTAAAAGTTAAAATCATCAAAATAAGCGCTTGGAAAAGCATATTTTAAAAACCTTATTATAAATACCTAAATAAGCATTTTAAAACATAAAAATAAACAATTAAAAAAATGTTTACCTTATTATTGAATATGGTGCCACATCAAAATCTACCAATATTGTGTAAAAATGTTAGTGCCTGTGATGTATTTTTAAAAATTTCCTAAACTATTAATATAAAAATAATTTTTTTAGAATTATCAGTTTAATTATTTAATATTTAAAACAACAAATAATAATAAAAAAAAAAATAATAATAATAATATGACTTGGATATAGGTATATAATATAGAGAATACTATGTATAATATATTATATATTCAAATATTTTATTTTTAAGAAAAAAATACACAGAAAAATCAAATGTATTATACATGTTTTGTAGGTAATCGGTAAAATGATTATTAAATTCATTATCTTTTGTAAAAAGTGTTTTAAACGAATTTCTAGGATGATAATAATTATTTCGAGGGATTGGGCATGGTTGAGCTATTCAAAATTTTAGCCCCCCCCCCCAAAGTGGTTCAGTTGCTCCTGTGAGTAATATTCAGCGTTTTGGACCACGTCCTACGCACTATAGAAACCGAGTGCACTTGGCCAACAAGTGGTATATATTATAACTAGGGCCCGGAACTTGATGCATTTGCATCTTTTTTTCTTTTGCTCTAATATGTTGCTCGTCTTTACAAAAATTTGATTCATGAAACACTGAATCTAATGGTTCAATTTTTAATTTGCATTTTTTGCATTTTTTTGGGAATTTTTCGATTTACGGTTATAGTATCATTATTTTTGGTGCATTTTTTTCATTTTTCTACTTTTTGTACATTTATTTGCACACATATTTAACTGAAATAAAACGTAAATATTTTTCTTAAATATAATATTATTAGGTATAGATTTTTTTTTCTTTTAAATAGTTTTCTTTTTTCGAATATATAAAATATAAAATATTAATGTTTAAATAATGTCATTTTTACAGTAGTAGTACAAGAATTTCGACAAAAGAAGAAATTTTTATAAATATATTTTTTTTCCGAGTGTAAAATATACAATATATTTTTTTATGTCACTTTTTTAACGTTTTAATGTCATTTTATGAATTTTTTTAGGGCATTTTTTACATATTTTTAGGTCATCAAGTTCCGGGCCCTAATTATAACTAATGACACAGGCCACAGCGGCACGGCGCGGCGGCGGTTGCGAAACGCGTCGATTATAAGAGAGCGCATTTTTGTTGATAATATTATAATAGGCGTTATTGTACGTTCCGTTATATTAATATACTTACGATTTCGTTCGCTTTGGTTTGATTTTAGTTCGGGCATAGGTTCGGGCGGATCGGATCGCCGCCACACAATGCGCGGAAAGCAATATTCGTCGTACGAGCGGCGCGATTACGACGCGTGTCTAACGGGGCGCACGCGAGCGAAAACCCGTGGCGATTGCGGAATTCGCCCGGTCGTAATAATATTTTTTTTTTTTTTGTAAAATCGACGAAAAATCGCAAACGTACGTAACATCGTTATGTATTATTATTATTATTATCATTATAATGTCCAAAAAATATTGTCGACACGCTCAAGTGCGATAAAAATAGGTCACGATCCGCGTGCATAATTTCTATTCTACACCACCGAAAATATTTTATTACGTTGTCGCTATCTCGCGCGTGGACACACATTTTTTCGCACGTGTTGACTGACACTGATATATCGTTCCATTATTGAAAAAAATATAATATAGCCCGTTACTGTTATTGCAACGCACTTATTTATTATTATTATTATTATTTTTTAACTCGTACCGGCTTCAACCGTTTGCTCACGTAGTCAAAAAAACAGTTTTGTTTTTTGTTGTTGTTTATTTATTTTTTTGAGGGGGTATGAATTTTATATTTTGAGTGTTGACAGTTTTTAAGGTTTTTGAAGGTTTGCCCGCCCCCGCGATCACGACGAGACTCAACAACGGATTCGGTAAAAGTTACGAATATTTTTATCAAAAACTTACCGAAAGACCAAAGACAAAAATGCCCAATATTGTTTATTTCATTAATATATAATATCAGACAGAAACTAAAAAACCTAATAAGTGTCAAATAAGTGTTACGACTCCAGCACGTCCAATAAAATTAATCTATTGGTTTAAATAATAGTAACAAATAGAAAAAGAAAATTACATAGAATTTATTTTTCACTTGAATGATTTATGGAGGGGGGATATGTTCTGTGCTAACATTTCTACTATACTTCACTACTATGAAATATAAGTTGTATTGTTGTTCATATTATGCTTGGAGAATATATTTCGAGGGGTGGTAGTGGAGAAATCTCTATATAAGATCTATATCTTCCCTACATCGTGAATACAACATTTGCAAAGTACATGCTATAATGAGGCGAACATATTGATAATTATAATAAATTTAATCATGCAAAATTTCACACTGACATTGATGATTTTATTTTAAATAAATTACCAATAATGTTCACAGTAATCTCGTTTTACATAGTTTTTGATATTTTCCAGAACGGGATTCGCTTTCCCTGACCCTGATTACCACAAAGGGTACTACTAGTAGTAATTATCCAATATCGCTGTTATTTGTACCGCAAAACTTTTGGTTAAGGCATTTATGAATTAATGCCTGGATGAATATCAAACCGAAATGTCCCAACGTTGTACAGGAGTCGAGGGATATTTACGATTTGCGGAGCGATCGGCGAGCGGAGCGTGATCAATTGGATAAATGTATTTAGGATTAAAATTACATTGGAACAAATGTTATTTTGATAAATATGTAACGGGATAACTGTTATCTGGAGTAATTAAATAATAGAACAAATATTCATTGAAATAAAGGAAAATTAGAACAAATTTACAATTTTAATTTAAAATTACTTGGCTATTAATATCACCGAAACAAATATATTTTGGAACGAGAACATAGTAGTTAGCAACCACTCTGTAAAGTCCTGGATTTCTTAATACGCGAAAAGGGTGACGGTGACACTTGGAATATTCATTTTTATTCCCGCGATTTATACGTTACATTTTGCATTTTATATACATTTTTTTTTTTTTTATTATCACAATATACTCTGATAGAGCATAGTTTTCTCTATATTCCTACGCAAACGGCAGTAACTTTTTTTCACCAAAGAAGATTGAGACAATTATTTTTGTATAAACGCAAAAAATGAACTATTAATAATTATAAATTAATAATTAATTATGAATTATTTATTATAAAATGTTTAACAAACATACAGTAATTAATTTTTATGAAAATTCTATAGTAAAAATGCCAAAAAAAAAAAAAGAAACTAAAAAGTATGAATAATATAAAAAACAGAATCAAAATTCATGTTTGAAACTTAATTGGTTCTCTCCTGAAAATGTTTAAAAATACAGTTACAGCCTTTTGCGTTGGGGGGGGGGTGGTGATTTATTTGCTGGTAATTCAGATAAAGCTTGACAATAATAATAATAATAATAATAATTATATGACATTGAATTACAGTAGTGGTGACGGGGTGGGTCGTGGTTTACCTTAGAGTTGTCCCGTTCTCAAAGTAGGCCCACCCGAGGTTTTGTAGTACATATTTTAATTTTGCGTTACATATTTAAAGTCGTATAGAAATTATTGGAATTCGTGTTTTCATAAATTATGTAATAAATTCATGGATATTTTGAATGTACGCTTCTAGTGTTAAAAGTTGGTTTTAAACAAAATGTGTAGGCCACGATCTCAATAGACTAATATTATTACACCCTTCTTATAAATCGGTGACCTTAGTTTGGTGCACTCGAGTAAAAAGTTCTGGCGTTGTCACCGCAGTTCAACTGTGTTGTCTGGTGTACCTATCTACTTTCAAACATTATAATAATTATGCATTACGCTTTATGAATATTCTAGTTTCATACTCTAATTTTGGACAGTTTGAGTGTTATTATTATTTAATCATGACTCGTCAATTCGCAAGAAAATGTTGTAGCTATAAATATTTTTATTGATATTTTTTTCACAAATTCGAATTAAGACAATAATTAATAACAATAATAATCTACGTATTGTAAGTTCTTTTTATAAACGCATTGCAACGCTTATAAATATAAATTAAAACAAATAAGCGTTAACAGTAATATACATCGAGTTTGTTATGATTATGGATTAACAACTGTATATTAATTTAATCATTTTGGTCTATACAATTAGGTAGTATATTATTGTATATAGCAGGTGTATGATAGTAAAATTTTTGATGTTCGATAACTGTTATTATCATTTTTGTATTTTGCCCTAAGCTATTACATGATTGTTTAAAAATAATAATGTACTTATAATGTTGCGCTACGCAATATATTTCATGTTATACATTATACTCAAATTCTCGTCCATACTTTGAAAGTACCTACCCACATAATTTGTCCTTCAACTGAACGAAATACTATTATATAAATTTTACTTTAGGTATGTAATATTTACTAGATCTAAATTCTTTTCAAACAGATAGAACACATTTTTGGTCTAATTTTATAAAAAATAGAATGTTATACAATACAAGGTGTCTCAGTCAATACATATTTTTATTTTTTTTAGCTAATTTTTTTAAAACTTTTTGATGAATAATTGAAAACAAAATGAACACATGTTTTTATGAAACATGATAGTTTTTAGTATTTTTAAATGTTTTAAATAGCAACTAGTCTACTGACTCTATATTCTCAAAGAAAATAGGTTTTAGGAAATTTTTGATATTTAAGTTTAACTTTTTTGACCTATAGTTATACCCATTGAAAATTTAGAGTAATTCCTATTAGGTTAGATAACCCCAGATATTTTCTTTTTAATAATATACGAGTTTAACGTACACCTATAATGATATCAATGATTATAAAAGAAATACAAAAGTACGTAGAAATGGTAGAAGTACGGTTAACTTGGAGGATGGAAAGTAGAGAGTAAATTTTTTTTCAAATTTTCCAGTGAGTCATATCTATTTCATTTGGGTGTGATTTCCGATTTAAAAAGCTATTGATCGAAAATTTTGGATAAGTATTTCTACACGAAAAATTGTTTCCAGAAGGGCAAAAAATAAAAAAATGTACATCATTGTAAAAACATAAGCTTCATTCCATTCAGGATCTAAAATGTATATTAATAATTTTTTAATGGAGGTGACCAATAATATAATAATATAACGTTAGTTACCTAACTATAGTACAAAATAAAATAATGAATTTTAAATTGAATTATACTATTGCGGTTGGTAGCAAAATATAGACAAAAGAGTTTTAACTCATTGACTGACAATTGTTATTTTTTTTCATAACTATTGAACTAAGTTTAGTAAAATTTCTAAGAAATTTTTTATAATTTCATAATTGCTGAACATTAATTCGTCGTATATAATGTACTATATACAGGGTGATTCACTGAGCGTCCTCATCCTCTTATTTGGCAGTAAAAATGGAAAAAATTAAAATTTTTTTGTTGAAATGTTTAAGTCACTATAAACCTTGCTATAAACACTGTGTTTTTCATAACTTATTTTTTCATGTTACCTTAAGGATTTCCAGTAGAAATGAATTTTTTTTTTTAATAGCAACTCCATATTATGCAGAGTTATATTCGGGTTATTTTTCTGTGATTATTGATGTATTGAAATCAAAATTTGAACTAACAGTTGAAAACAGAAAAATAGTGGACAGATTTTTCTAATAAATTTTTTTCTCACTAAATTTTTTTCCGTTTTCTTTATTTATTAGATAAAAAAAAGTAAAGTAAAGTATAGACAAGAAAGCTAGACATACCTTTTTTTTTTTTTTTAGAATGTTCAACTTACTATAAAAACTATGTTTTCCTTAGTTTTATTTTTTTATGTCACCTTAAGGATGTTTGTGGTGATACGAAAATTTTTTTCAAATGGCACCTCCTATTTTAACTACAGAATTTTATTCCTGTTATTTTTTTGTGTATTTTAATGTATTGAAATCAAAATTCGTACGAGTACCTTATTTATATTTTACAATATTGCGAATGAATTAGGTGTTTTAGCTGGTAAAATCATAGATTCATAATAATTACGTGACTAAAATATGTAACCAAGAGAATGTTATCCTTACTTAAATTTGAATAATTCTATAACTATTGATTCGAATTTTGATTTTAATACATCAAAATTCACAGAAAAATGACTCGAATAAAATTCCGTAGCTAAAATAATGGGAGGGGGGGGGTGCTGTGCTCGAAAAAAAAGTTCGTATCACCATAGGACATTTCTGAGGTGACACGAAAAAAAAAATTTGGAAAACATAGTTTGTATAGCAATTTGAACGTTCCAAAAAAAAAAAGATTACAAATTTTTCCATTTTTACGGCCAAAAAAAGGGGTGAGTTTGCTTAGTGAATCACCCTGTATAGATATAATATATTGACAAGTACAAAACAAAAATACCAAGTTATTTTCACACAGTTTATTTTTAATAAAATTATTTTATCTATTGTTTATAGGATAGAATATTTTTAATGACACGTCGTTGATGTCATATGATTTTGAAGGCGTTTTAAAGTATATTTAGGGGAGTCAAGTCCCTTCAAAACCCCGCCGAGTCACTCGTATGGGCCATAAAATGTATTTATTTACCGCACTTGCTCACCTATACAATTCGTCCGAGCGTACCGTACGAATTACTCACCATCCGCAGTAGACTTTTGCGAACGCATTGCTGCTGTACCGGCGTGTCCGGCGACGACGACGACGACGGATACAAGTGCAACGCGTATTATTTACTAACACAATAATAATAAATTGCACAACGTTATCAATTTCACGCGTTTCGGACTCGACACGTATACGGTTATTGCCTCACTGGTAATAATTTTTATTTTGGTTCGCAGACATTTGTACCAAAAGAAAGGAGTTATCCTCAGCGAAACGGGGCAACAACGCCGATTTGACCACGAAAACGTGCGCGGACGGAACAGGTTTAATGACGTGCGTTCGTGTACGCGTACGGGTAAACGGTATAACCTAATTATGGCATCGATTAAGACTGCGCGGCGAACGTGGTTAACGTCAATAATTTATGTGTGTGTTTTATAATAACACACAATAATATGTTATAACCGCATTTTCGTGTTTTTTTTTTACAACTGCACTCTTTAACAGTGCATTGTTGTCGATAGTGGTCGTGAACTTGATCTATTTATATAATATACAATTATTACGTAGGTAAATCGTGTGTGTGTGTGTGTGTGTGTGTACGAATCTCGTTTGCAGAAAAAATTGGATCACGTATTATCGAATATTGCATTGTCGTCAGGGGCGGATATAGACTGCATGAACGGGAGGGGCAATAAAAAAAAAAAGAAAAATGATGTAAAATAAATTTTGGATGTTGGGTGTGTGATTCTCATTCAGAGCCAAACTATTTCAACAACTGTAAAAAAAAATTGAGAACTAATTTTCGACTGTTAAGGTACAAAAACAATTATAAATAATTAATAATAATAAAAAAATGCTTATACATTTTTATTATTTCTTACAGTTAGAAAATCTGTTTTGTGAAATAGGCCCCTAATTCCCTCCCCTTGTATCCACGACGGCTGATTGTCGTCATCAACGTTTTTTTTTTTTTTAAGTGAATAAATTTAATTCGCATTCACCGCGATTCTGTTGACCGATTCGCGGCGGTTGCGGCGTGTGCCTGACATATTTTCCCGTCCGAACCAATAAACACGATATCGAGCTAATAACTCGACATGAACTTAACTTAATCAATTCTGCACGAGTTACTGTGACTCTTTATCGCACGTTTCGCCAATCCCTCCTCCGTTACGTCCCGTATACGCGTTTCAATGAATACGTACGCACAATATAGTTAACGACGGTTTTGAAATGCGCATTTCGTTTATTAGATTTTTAAATCTTATTTTTATCAATGACCAGAAGTAGACGCATTTTACTTAAATAACTGTGTACCGAGGCATATACTATGATATTGTATTGGTGGGCTTGTTTTTTTTTCTCCACTAATTTTGGCGAAACGAGGAGAAACTACATACACTCTACAGGACGTCATTATAATTATGCAAATTTCACAAATCTTTTTCTGTCCTACCGATACAATGATGATTTTTGAAATTTTCTTGCGCCCCCCCCTCCCCCCAGAGGGTTCCGCCTCGCACTTTGATAACCTCTGGCCTATAGGAATTATTTTTATGCATTCGAAATGATCGAATTATTTAGTTGTCACTGCTGAATTGTATTCCACGGTATGTTGATGAGACAAGAAACGGAATAATTATTGATTTTAACAAAAGACGTTTAAATCCAAACAAAAACGGATTGTTTGAAATGACCTTCACAGCGATCGTGTTTAGTATTTACATTATTGCTCTTGTTTTAAGAAGACGTAACGCCAAGGCTATTATTATTATGTTTGCCTCTCACGCATCTTTTACATAAACAAGTCCGCGCAATCACTCGGACTAATCACGAATTATTGGGAAGAAATTTTAGAACCAAAGTGAACGCGAAGAAAAACAATATTTTCAAGGATTTTGATATCACAGATTTTTACTATTCTCTTAACGTACGCGAGTATTTACCGAATTTTCGAACTAGTTCAAGTACCTACAAAATATTTGTCTTGAACGTTATATTACAGACGTAACAAGGAAAAATTCATGTTTTGAATGTGTTTGGCTTTTAAATTTTTGTTGAAATTTATAATTGCTATGCAACTCATTAGATATTTTCAATTTCCGTTGAGACTCTCAACATTTTTAAAATAATCTATTAATTTGCTTCATCCCTGTGGGAAGTGAAACATCTGTTCTCGCTTAAATACAAAATGTCAACAGTAATGTATTGGTAACTATGGCAACTTTCGTAAAGACTAACTGACAAACACGATGTAGCCGTAATAAAATGTTATATAAAAGGATTTTATACTTTGTATAGAAACCAAAAAAACTAACGCACACAATAGACGTTCCTCGAACATAGTATTGCTTTTTGTAATGTGTGTATAATAGTCGTTTAATGTTTAATTTCTAAAATCATCTTAAGGGTTTTCGTTCTACAAATAATGTGATCATTCGAGGTTTTTTTATTAGAATATAATGCATTTGGGTTGTGGATTCAGTAAATTAATGAGTTAGAATTAGATCGGCAGTATTATACATGCTCACTTATTATTAATTGTACTAGCAAAAACAATCTGTTCGAACCCGGTAATATTCGAATAGACGGCGTCACCCATTACCGCAAAAATTGGTCGATAATATACGAGACTAGATCGAACACCAATTTTAATATAACCGATAGCTCTGTCCATTCAACTATCAATAATCGTTTTAGCAAACAACAAGTGTGATTCATGGATTTAAAGTGTGAGAAATAGAGAAGAATATTCTCAATTATAAGAGCACTGTGAAAATGTGGTATTAATGGGTTAAAACAAGTATCCATTTTGTAAAAATATAATCTCACTTCACTGATTAATTATCTAGTTTTATTGAAATTATAAAATTATTTACCGGGTGAGTAAGTATTAGGAATTTTGTGTGGTAATAGATTGTGTTATGTTGTTACGGGAAGAGTGCCAGATTAGATAGGTTGAAATGTATGTAAGGTAAAATTTTTCGTATAAAACAGGAAATAGGAGTGTGAGTTTAGGACACTAAAATCCCAAGAAGGAAAAAAAAATATAAATATTTTATAATCGTTTATACATCATAGATTTTATTTATAACGTTCACAATGTAAAGAAAATTA
This sequence comes from Stegophylla sp. TES_Ste_2020, assembly GCA_025469315.1. Taxonomy (NCBI): domain Eukaryota; kingdom Metazoa; phylum Arthropoda; class Insecta; order Hemiptera; family Aphididae; genus Stegophylla; species Stegophylla sp. TES_Ste_2020. The sequence goes on from JAIPRM010003401.1 coordinate 16,208, forward strand.
GAAAAAAATATTTTTAATTTATAAATTTCACGGTCACTTAATGTTCACATCTTAATATTCAGTATTGAGCTTTCGCATAAAGGTTTATAGTGTTAGGCGCACGTTCCATAAAAGTTATTTTATATATATTAAACATATATATATATAAGAAAAATTAACATCCCAGAAAATAAACTAAAAATAAAAATAAAAAAATTTACTTTTTGGCGCGAATAATTACTAAAATTTGTACAAATTGATTTGAAGTTTACTCTTCGTATTTAGAATTTATATTCCAATTTAACTTAATTGTTACAATTTACTGTTAATGCTTAATATTGTATTATTGCTAACAGAACCTCGTTTGTATCTATGTTTGTCATGCGACACATATGACTAGCTCGTTATTTTGTAATGTTTTCTCTGAATATGATTGCCGGTGACAATGAACTGAATATTATTTAATTTGTATAATTTGTAATAGAAAAATTCCTCGTAGGAATGGCCAAATGGGTCACAGAGCTATCGACACAAAATAGCTGGTGTTAGCTTCTGTTGACGTATACAGACAAATTAATCTCTATAATTTATAATATAGCACAATAAAATAATAATGGTTTTAATATCAGTTGTTATTGATAGGATTGAACTTTACTTTGGCTAAACACTGGTAGTTATGTTTAATATGTAACTCGGTGACTTAATGCACTGTTTAACTGTTGTGAATACGTCTTGTTTGATATGATCACTACATTATCCATATTTATAAACATTTTTTTTTTTTCATAAATAAAACTGTGTACAAGTTATTAAAATCGATGTTGAATATTTATTTTATTGAGATTTGGCTTGAGATTTAGGCGCGAGTAATCAAGTACATCGATATAACCCAAATGAATTAGAAATTAAACGAAAAATAAAATAATTCAACTTTATTATTATTATTTATAGCACATTACATTTAAGTTTTTAAATTTAATTTTTTTTCGACTTAATTTATGTTTAACTAATCATTTCATCCCGAGTGTCGATTGATGTTCAATATTGAACTATTATGATTTATTCAAATGATTATTACTCGTTTGTTATTGTTGGGGCTAATTAAACCGAACGTAACAGTAGACTTCTTCTATAAAAGTAGTCAAGTCTACTTAAAACGATCGTGGTCTTGACCTATTTTATTTGTTTTAAATTTTGTTATTGCGAGTGTTTTCTTAAATTAAAAAGTAAAATTAATATTTATTTTATTGTAATTTTTACATTTGGGTTAATTTTGCAAATCAAAATTATACCAATAATTATACTTAAGTAGAACCTATGAAACTTTTCATTACAGAAAATGTATTAAACTACTCTTTCAAAATATAATCCGAGTACAATTTCTTCTTCTGCGTAAGTTCAATTTTATAAAATATTAATGTAAACGATTTAAAACGTATCTACACAATTATTATTATCTATAATTACTTTATCTACTACTCGATTTGTCTAAAAACCAAAATTATCCGATTTATTATTTCAGTTAGATTTTACCCTTAAAAAGTGTTTAACACATTTGTTTAATTGTGATGTAACGTTATGTTAGATCAACATAATTTATAATATGGGTATTATGCATTAATATAGTGATAACCCAGTTTTGTAGGATTCTACAAGGTAAACGTCTTAAATTGTCTATCACAATGATGTCACTCAACCTTCGATTCATTTTTAAAATCATAGAAATATAGTGGTAAATTTATTATACTGAAAACTATCTAAACAATTGTAACAGTGTTATGAAACTTTAATATGATGTGCAGAAATCGCATTTTAAAAAGTTTTATAAACTATGCATAATTAAACATGTTATTATTAATTAATGGAATAATTATCGAAAATGGTACTTACGAAATGAGAATTCATTTATTTCAACATTTTTGTGCTTTCAATTGATATTTTATTTTCATTAGGAACAGTAAAAATTAAAGATAATGAGCGAGGCGACGAAAAACAAATTTGATTTATTATGCAGATTATAAAATGAATGCTTTATGAAGATATAATATATATTGCGTTTTACATTTAATCTGCATAACGCGACAAGAAGTATTTAATGTTAATAGTTTTATTTACTCAAATAATTTATTCTTTTTTCGTTCCAACAATGATTTTGTTTTTCTAACCGTATTGCTACACTACAGTCTTGTAATTTAGGATACACCTAAGGACTTATTATGAGTATCGTTCATAAAATAATTATAAAGCATTTTATTATTATGTAATATTTAACACGCTTATGGAATTATGTCTTCTTGATAGGTAATAAGTTATCAAAATTATTTTTATCCATAAATCATTCGTCGTAAACCGATAAAATGAACGAAAAACAATAGGAAACGATTCTGTGAGATTAAAGAATAATTAATAGAAACATAATTATATGATTATGATCGTTAATAATTGAAAGTTAAACAATCCCTCCTCGATTCAATTTTCGTTCTTCGTTCAGCCCCAAGACATACACATTTCAACAAGGAGTTACAACAATACAACAGTGTCTATAAAACTACCCGACAAATTAATATTGTAATCCATTGTATGATAATACGAGATTTAATGTATTTGTTCGGAGTTTTTTTATTCATAGAATACATATTTTACACTACCTATTGTTATTTAACCCTCGACAAGTTGACTGTTATTTAAAAACTTAACAGGGGCGTGGTCAGCATAATACATTATATCTATTTCAGTTGAGAAATCCTCCAACAATCTGAATTAGTAGTGTATAATATTTATCAAAATTAAGAGTGTTATCAATTCATCTTTACGCTATACATTGTACACACAACTATAATAATTGTTTAATTTTGTGTTAATTGCAAGTCATGCATATATATATATATATATACACATTTACAGTATATTGTCAAACGAAAATATTTTAGATACTGTTCGTTGAAAATACACGTTAAAGGGAAAGTAAACACCCAAGTGAATTATTATCACTCACATATTCTGTATTTGCTATATTTCAAACGTAACTATATAGATGATAGACGCGTAACATGTTAACGTTATCAGATCATAATATTTTCGAGAATTATTGCTGCTGACAAATGACGTGTTGGAGACAAAAAAAAAAAGAACGAATTATGACCAAGACGCGTTATCACGTGTGCGATCATTCATATTTTACGTTTATTATACGAGTAGCACCAATGATAATGGGCGGTGTGCAGCAGCTATAGTGAGTACGTTTCTTATTGTTACATTCGTGTGAGAATTTGCAACGTGAGAGATTTAAAATAAAAAATTCCTAGCATAACGCATGCGAAAAAAGAAACATATTATCTACCGGCGGCGCGGCGGTGGCCAAACGTCATAAATAACAAAACGTTATAATATACTTTTGTACATTACATTTGTTATACAATTTATACAGTAGACACATATAATAATTGTGGCGTAGGTATATAATAGCTGATATTATTAGGTATCTGTGTGATAACATCGTAGCGTAGTAGAAATGAATGCGTCGTCTCGTCGTGACCTACTGGTCCGTTTTCAAATCATTAAAAATCACTGTCAATCGGTTATTAGCATTGAATAGGATTGTCGCGATGGATATGATATAAACAATAATAATAATATCTTATTTGTCAATAAATAATAATAATGGCAATACGCTCGAGAATAATAGTGTTCGACTATGACAATGACAGAATGTTCTGTGACTCGACCATTATCAATGAAGTGTAACGCGTTTTTTTTATTATTATTATTCCAGTGACAGTGCGAAGTGTTTTAGACTCTTAGCAGAGCGGTGTAAACGTATTTGACGGTTATTGATCTAAACGATTTTTCAAATTATAGTCATCGGATAATCGAGGAGTTGACGCTGATCATTGAGATATTCAAACATTCGATTTGCGCGACGGCAAAACGTGACCGGATGACACTATTCATCAAAACGATTCGCCCACACAAAGCAATAATATTGTTTCGCACTCTACACATGTTAATGCCGATTTTAAAGTATAACCTATAATTTCCAATACTGTGTACGCACAACTAAGCACAACGATTTTGATAGTTAAAATTTTATAACGCGGTGACGGTGGTTTCTTTATATATTCGGATCGATTGGGGGGGAGGGGGCTAAGAGGACTGTATATTCCGGGGTTGCTCGATGGAGACAGACGACTAAATACGTAAAGACTAATTATTATTGAAAACGACCAATTATACATTTTTATAATAATAATTATCGGGGCTCCTTGTCGAATCGCAAAGAATTTGAAGTGCATAGCCATTTCGTTCGCCAATTCGCCAATTTCATACATACTCATGGTAGGACCCTTCGAGTTGGTTCCCATTTGTTCCCATCTGTGTCGTCGCATAACGTCTACGCCTCGGTTTCCGACCAGACCCCAAACCAAATGACTTCCGACATCATAAGTTATCTTCATATTACAATAATAAATCGGTGTTAAATTAACATTTTTAACTATGATCGGTAGTCGAGAATTACCAAACGGAATTTCAATTTTAACACTCATTATTCGCGTCTAAGCTGACTTTCGTAACGACACACGAATTATTTCAAACACATTCGCGACTAACAAAATAAAATCGAATAACCGAAGTCGGGTCGACGACGGTCGTTTGATTTGATATTTGTCTGATTTTACGCGTACGCCAACTAACAATTTTCTAAAACAGCCTTTTGTTTCTTTTTCGCCCGGGAACCCCGACACTCCTCCACTGTCCCGTCGTATAGATCAGCGTTTCTCAACCTTTTTACTGTGTTGACCCCCAAATTAGGTTTACAATTTTTAACGACCCCTAAATACATTTTTTACATTTAAGTATAGTTAAGGTACATTATAGAATTGCAATAATATTTAATAATAAATACAATAATATGATTTTAAATAATTATAAAGCATACATTTTGCAGTTTATTAACTGTAGAAAATTTTGTTACAATTATAATAATTTAGGAGTGACAATTCAAATATTAAGAGTCATCCTTAAATTAATATTGCCAGGTAGGTAGTTAGTCGTTGTTGTTGAACTGAAATGATTTTGTCAATCTTCGATTGAGTATAGAATTTGTTAAATAAATGTTCTGGTCAGTTTTCCCACTTGATTTGTGCGATAGAGAAGAAACTGTTATTTCACATAAGTTTTTAGTTGAAAATGGACTTTAGTTTTTTAGTGTTTCTAAGATTCAGCTGAGTTAGCGTACTCGTTTTAAGTTTTAACCAAAATTGACACATGGTTTTGATGGTTTTCTAAATCTGTTGTAATATTTACTCTGAAGTCGATTCAATCAATTATTGTTCTTCATTTGACAATGAATTAAACGTATGATACAAGGAGCATATTTTCATATTTGATTTTACGATGGTTTTATTATCTTTGTACTATTATTCTGTATTTATTTAAATGTTCGCGACCCTAAATAATTAGTTAGCGACCACCAAAGGGGTCGCGATCCCCAGGTTGAGAAACACTGAACTAGCTTACCACACACACACACACACACGCACAAACATTGACCTGACCGGCGGCGGAGTGAGAACAAAATTCGGAGAGGACTGTAAAACAATGGTTTTACCGGTCCGACCCACCTCCCACAGACGGTAACAAAAAAAAAAAAAAAAATGTTAAATTAAAAATTTAGAAAAGAAACAACACATTTTTCTCTTCACCAGTCACTTGTCATTATGCCTGTGCCGTTGATCACGAATTTATTAATAATAATTACAAACAAATGTAATTTATCACCTAAAAAATTAATTACGTCATTTCAATTTTCCACATTATTGTGGGATAAAGTGAATAATTATTTCGTTTATTAATTATTTATTTTTAATCGGTTTGTGCTATTTTCTATATTACCAATATACTATTAAAAATTTAAAGTACTTTTGCATATATAAATTAATTTACTTGAGGTACACACACAACATTAGTATAAATAGCTGCATTGTAAATGAACAAACGAATTTAATTACATTAATTTGTTGACTTGTTGTGCAAGTATAAAGTAATATTTTTAATACTTTGGAGTTTGAAGAAAAAACTGAAGATGATTATAGCTACCTAAACTATATATTTAATATTTTATGGATATCCAGTTTATCTAATTAATGTCGTTATATTATTTCCATAACTACTATAATAGTAATCAATGCAGGTTTTGAAAAATGAACGTTTTCATTTTATAAAACACGATTCTATATAGTATTTATAATCATTTGCTTTGTATTTTAGTTTTATATAAGCAGAAGTATCAGCCCATTAATTTATATAAGTACCGGCCCATCTGGAAAATTCCAGATTTCCAGATGGGCCTGAGTGCCCTTGAACCTGACCACACGTCGTCGACAACTGCAGCTCCAACCGACCGTTATCGATTTCTTCTCTTTAGTATTAATATAATATTTTCTCTGCCACCGATCGGTTCAAGTGCTATGTCCCCAAATTTTGATTTAGATTATTCCTCGGATTATTTGAACCAAATTCGTTTAAAATAATCTGAATAATAATGTTTATTGCACTCATTCTGTAGTTCTGTACTTGCTTTGCGTTCGAGAGTAAATGTGATTTTTTTTTTTTTAATAAATTCGTATTAAAACTTGAATCTGTTTTGGGGGTGTGTAAATTATGTTAGTAATAAACACACGTTCACAATATCACAATATATTTTTAGATTCTGAGCGAAGGGAAAGACGCTAGTGTTTTTTACAATGATGTTTAATTTTTTATTATTTTTGCTTTCTGTAAACGCTTTTTTGTATAGATATACTTGTCCAAAAGTTTCGATCTGTAACTTTTTGAAACCGGATTTGTTTCTAGTTGGTACTTTAAAGAGGTCATTTTTTGAATTTCTCAATTCTTATTTTTTTTTTTTTAAACTACCCAAAATTTGACAAAAAAAACTCGGAAACCATCATTTTTTGATCCGAACTTTATGAAAATTTGAGCATAGATAAACAATAATATAAGAAAGATTTTGGCACAAAAAAAATTTTGAAAATGTGAAAAAAAATTTCTAAATTTTTTTTTTCTCATTAAATTTTTTTTCTTTATTTATTAGGTAAAAAAAAAAAAAAATTAAAGTAAAGTAAATTAAAGTAAAGCAAAACAAAGTAAAGTAAAGTAAAATATAGACAAGAAAACCGGACATACTTCGCTCCACGGATATTTTTCGCTCTTCGGATCAGATACTCTTGGTGAGTGTGTTGAAAATGACGATTATTATTGTTATTTATATTATTAACTTCTTTCGTTCAGAATCGTCTTATTGAAGAAATGATTTGTCGTTTCTTTAAAATTATACACACCCCTCAAGAGTATCTGACCCGAGGAGCGAAGAATATCCGTGGTGCAAAGTATGTCCTTCTTTTGTGTTCATACTTTGCTTTGCTTTACTTTACTTTCTACTAGCGTAGTTCGGTTTTAATATTGTACATTCAATTTTACGATCGATTAGAATACCAGAAGAAGTGGCACGAAGTGCGATTTGAGGCCCACTAATACGATTGGAGGCCGTCTAAGCTCATTCGCCTTTCGTGTGGCCGATAGGAAAATATTTTACCACCTGTACGATACGATTATTATTATTGTTGTTAAGCGCCTAGCGTGTTTTATAACAACTCGACACACACACACGACGGTCTTTACACGATTGTGTATAATATATACTATAACGTGCCATCACATCACAACATATTATTATCGCGTCTGGGCGGAAAAATTACATTCAAAATAAATACGCGACGACACCGTAATAACACGGTCGCGCGATAAGAATAATATTATTATATTATTATCAAGTCAAGAAATACCATTTATTTTCGAAAATACCGTTCGTGTTTACGTGTTTTGTGTACGGGACGACTCGTTTTGTCGAAAAACATTGACGCGCCATGGCCAAAGTCAGGTGAATCGTTTGTGCTCGCCCGAAACGTCGCACAGTGGTCAAAAAAGCGATTTGGCTCTCATATAATATAATATTTCAGTTGTTTTTGTAACAAAATTACCATATTATATTTGAGGCGTCTAGTTTCAAAAGATAATTTTTTCAAAACGGATTTTTTTTAATTTTCCAAATATTCACACTGTATTACATAGTTGGTAAAAATATTGAACATATAATATCGATATTAAATAAGGACAGAAAATTGTGGTTAATATCAAAACCAACCATCTAACGATGTTTATTTCAAATCAAGCCATAACTAAACATAATATGTTTTTATCTACTCTGGTTATAGTACTCAATTTTTTTCAATTTTCATGAAATTAAGTATTAACTACATATTATTAAGTTCTATTTTGTTATTATTTTTCAATATTAGAAGGTAATAATATACATTAAATTCAAAATGTTTTATATTTCTTAAATTTTCCAGTGTTTGTTTCAAAATCACCTATCTCATAAAGTAAATTTCAAAACCAGCCATTTCAAAACTATAAATTTATTTAACTCTTATAATAATATTTTTCGTTATTTTCGTTTTTGTTGTTTCTGAAAAATTTCGAAAATTGCTTATAGCTGGTTTTGAAAGTAGACGCTTCATTTTAGAGTACGAGTTGAGGGAATAACCTATTGTATTTTAACTACGGTAAAAACATATAATTTTTTTTTTTTTTTATTAAGTACATTTTGTATAGGAACACTTGTCCAAAACGTTCAACCAGCAATTTTTGAAATCAGAAGTTTCCTCCAGAAGTCTTTTTTCGAAGTTCTCATAAATAAAACTACTCAAAATGTAATTAGCATTTTTTTTGTTTCCCCGCGACTACAACAACTAGCTGAAAATCCGTTTGTAATATAAGCCTCATAGACAAAATATAAAGGCGAACAAAAATTATAAAAATAAATTACGCGATATTCAGTATGTTTATTTTATGAAAAATAAATTAGTCAACTGTAACATTTTGTGATTTTTCAGTTATAGCCATTTTTATAAAAAAATAATAATAGATTATTCAGAACTAGTTTTTTGTATTTTCATTTTTTTAAAACCAATATACAAATATTCATTTAAATATGTTTTACTAGAACTCACCATAATCTAAACATCCCATTTTAATATATACAAGTGAAAACAGAATATTCTGAAAATAAACGTGAGTTTGCAATAGCAGTTTGAATCGAAATGAAATAAGACGCGCTTTATGACAAAAACGACACGGGTGTAATAATATGCATTTTGAACTGTACGTTGGTTTCAATTATTTTTAATATAACAATTTATTATGATTTTATCAAACCCAATTTACTAATGAGTTAAAATATATATAAATAAATAATATAGGTTAGGCTAATTAAGGGGTTAATTAAATAATATAATGTACAATATATAAATTGGATTATGTACAAAATAAATTCGCTTTCGAAACCACTGTGCACCGTGGAGAAAAACTTGCAGAACAAAAATATACAATAATTCGTACTCGAATGATAAATAAAATGTAATAATCGGATCAAACCCGTCAAAATCAATTTGATCCGCGCAATCTCTTCGCAATCCGTTTGTTCGAATTCCAACGCAATCGCTCGTTTAATAACCGTTTTACGCGACAACAAGGTTGTGTAATATATAATATGTAAATATTCATAGTCGTCGTCGGTCAACTAAATTGCTGCCCAAGGGTGAACGCGAATAGACAAAGCCAATCGCCGCAAGTCACCGACGTCGGACGGGTATTATTAAATATATTTTATTTTTTCGCTCTCTATTCGATCTTAATTGAAAATACCGCGTATTTTCTGGAACATCCCCCTTTGTGGTTCCATGGTGGTTCCTTGTCTTCCACGTCTCTAAATTAAATAGATAAAATCAAGACAATTTTGCTTCAAAATTACAAAGTTTGTTATGATAGAAAAAAAAAAAATTATTTAAAAACTGACTCAGTCAGTTTCATATTACACTAACCACTGAAAAAAGTGAAAAAAAAAAGCCGGACATACTTCGCACGATGGGTGTACTTCGCACGACGGGTGGTATTCTCTTGACGGGCGTATTAAATTTTAAAGAAACGATAAATCATTTCTTCAGTAAAACGATTCTGAAC
>JAIPRM010003402.1:0-26260 GCA_025469315.1 Stegophylla sp. TES_Ste_2020
TGAAACGGATTTGTAGCTGACTGCAAATTTTTAGTTTTATAAACAAATATGCAAATGCTAGAAGTCTCGAGCCCCGATTATGACTATTTACAGTAAAATGATACATTAAGATCACATACCACAATTGGAAGTAATACTTAAAACAATGTTAAAAATACTTCATATCAGTGTTGCAGACCCATGTTACAAAGTATGTCAGACATTTTATCATTGATTTTTTAAAAAATTTATAGCAGCAGTTTTTTTTTTTTTGAAAAGATCAAGTAGCAATAAGGCATACTTTGCTTCTCGAGTAGGATACTACAGTGGATGTACTGAATTTTAAAGAAACGAAAATCATTTCTTTTATAAGACAATGCTGAGCAAAACTTCAGTTTATTCAAGACAATTATTTAACTTTAAAATTATTAAGTTTGTATGAAAAGAAAAAAAAAATTAATTTTTACTCCGCCAATTTTATATTTCACTATTAACTGAGAAGGTAAAAAAAAAAAAATTAATGAGAAAATGTTAGAAAAAAAATTTATGTTCACAATTTCAAGATTTTCTTGCCCTAGAATATTTCTCACATTATTGTCCATCCATATTTAAATTTTCATCAAGTTTAGATTAAAAAAAGGTAGTTTCAGAGCCTTTTTTTTTTTTTTTTTAATTTTGGGATGTTTTCCCAAATTTTAGAATACTATTGAGAATTTCAAAAAGAACCTTCTAGAGGCAAATAAGAATTCAAAAAGGTGCTGATCGAAACTTTTGGACAAGTATTTTTATACGAATATGTGCACACATAAAAGATAAACATCATTGTAAAAAAACAATAGCTTCTTCGCTCCACTCAGAATTTAAAAGCTCTAGATTAAATAATTTTTGTTTTTATAACAGGTAAGCATTTTGATATAATTTTAAGATAATTTCAATGCTGTATACATTTTTTTACATGTTAAAACGTGAAATACGTTAACTGTTGATGCCCATAAAAATAAGTAACATTAAATTTAACACTAATTTTTGGAATGCTGTATAAATCTAATTTCAATTCATTCTCTTATCGAAATTAAAGCTTTGATTGTTTATATTATAGACATTTTGAATTTATTGGAGTAAAACAATTAATATAATAAACATTAAACATAGTGGTTATGGTAATATTATTTTTTAAATTTAATTTGTTTCATTTCATATTACATTTAATTTTAATTAATCTATTTACCCAAGTGAAAAAAACAAAAAGAAAGTATTAACAATATCAATATGTGTATATTAATGAATTCAACAACAATTTACACGGTAAAACTTGTTATACTAACCTACAACAAAGACGAAAAAAAAAAAAATACTCAAAATAAAACTTAAAATATGAAAACTCAAATGAAATAAATATAGATATTAAGGTCTAAACTATATAGATGGGATGGTTATAATTTATGCAATAATGTTACCAAATGGAATGCAAATAAAGATTTTAAACATGATTTTTTTTTTTTTTTTTGTTTCGTTTTCTTTTTTTGTAATATGCGTATTGCTGTAGAGATTTTCTGCAACTATTCTGCGAATTTTCTGTTCGGATTGCTACCATATAATGCAGTTCGTATAGCTGGTACCAGCTGCGCTGCAATAAGTTCCAACCGTGATTCCAAAGTATTGCAAATTTTGATTTTATTTTTTTGTGCCAGCAACTCAATGCCACCACATGTTTGTGGCGATAAATATGTTTCTGTGTCCAACTTTAGATTTACTTCTTTATTAGATATTTTCTTATATTCTGCTGCCACTTCGTCAATTAAGTCTTCCACAACATTAACATCAACTTCACGAACACGTAATATAACATTCTTCTCCAACAACTGAAACAATATGAACAATATCTATCTTTAAAATACTGAATAAGTAAAAATAATTTACTTTTTTTTTAGAGAATGCAATGTATTTTTTAAGTTTCAAACAGTAAAAATTTTGAATAAGAATGGAATAAATGCATATTTAATTATTAGATAAAATGATGAATGGTGCGGTGTTTTGACATATAATTAACTTTTAAATAAATATTAATTATACCAATTTTCGTAAAATGTAAATGCTAGTAGATCTACAAAATAAGAGTGAACCTAAACAACATTTCAGCTTATAAAACCAGAAACTAAGTGTTCAGAAATAATAACATAAAGAAATCTTTCATTTATTGTAAAAATTATTGAAGCCATAATTTAAATAAAAGATACGATATTTATAATATTATCTAATTACTAAATTTAGTTAAAATTGATTTTATAATTTTGTAAAGTTTGTTTAAGCCTAATGCTGATAGTACATAAAAAAGTCATATTTCTATTATACAGTATGATGACTATTATATTACTGAGTAATTACTAAATAAAAAAAATACTTGACATGAAAATTTAGTTTATGGAATAAAATTTCTTTACATTTAGAAAAGGATTAATAATTTAGGAAAATGACCTCTTAAAAGAATCAACTAGAAATAATGCATTCAATATAGATTCAAATAGAGATTAAGTCATTGAACCACCTTTAATATCAACAATGTGATAATGGATAATCCGAAAAATCATTGTAAAACCAATACATTTTTTGGGTAGTTAACAATCTAAAATTTAAAAAACATTATGATCATCAATAATTTATAATCTTTAAAATACAATGTAACCATAACATTTTTCAGGGTCTATAATTTTAGATTCTGAACGAAGTGATTTAGGTTTTTTTTCACCAATCCCATGGTATACCGTTCAATACCACCAACCTAATTTATTATAGTAACTCTCTATTTTTAAGAATATATACATATACAGAGGGATATGCTCCAAATGAGCAGTTGCAACATGAGCTTGCGAGAGAAGCTTAATATTAGGTGGTTATGTCAATACATTTATGCACCCAAATGTATACTGACCTGCAAGATGGCTTGTAAAATTAATTTCTTAAGAATTTCTCGGTACAAATCTGGTTTACTTGTCACTTGAACCAGGCGTTTTCTTGCTTCATCTAATACATCAGCAACATGATCTTCTCGTACTTTCAGTGTCTTGAGACGCGCTTGATTCAACATATTAGAAGATTGGCTAAATAAATAAGATCAATTGTTAGTGTTATAATATGATGGTAGTTTATACCTATTTATATTTAAACACTGTGTTTAAGACCCAGACACTTATATAATATAAGTTACGCACATTTTGATATGCTTGTGTTATCACTCAATGACTATTACTATAACTATTTTGTGCACTTTTTGCTTTTCAGAAAAGGCATTTGAAATTCACTTGTCCTACAACTAAAAACGATTAAATCAATTAAATCCAAACCTAATCGAATATAGAAAAGTAAAATTAAATCTGTGTCTTCACAGAGAAATGTGTGAAATTAACCCTTAGGTCCATTCAAGGCCCCCATATTTTTCATAAGATGCATGAGATTAATATTATTAGGAGGGAGGCTAAATCAAACAAAAAATATGTTACCCTCCCCCTCAAAAAAAAATGTTTATCCTAATCCGGCTATTGGTCAATTATAAGACGTGTATAACGGTGAAAAATCATTTTTGTAAAAATCTTATAAAATATTAAATGTTCTGTTATTCTAAAAAGGTTAAGAACCACTGGTCAAGTTTGATCAAAAGTCAGACGTACTCTAATAGTTACTACAACTTTGAAATACCTACCATTTATTCTCACAATTAGATATTACCCACAAACTGAACAATTTCATGAAAAACAAGTTTACTTTCATCTAATCTTCTATTTAAAATTATTATTTTATGAATTCAAGCAATACTGATATTTTCTATTTAGAATAAATTTATAAGCTACCTACTTAAGTGAATAATAATCAATATATTATAACATTAAAAAGTTATCAAAAATACAAATGAATTTTCTTCTACAACGTGAAGTTATAAATATTGTACCTATTTCAAATTCAAAAATAGAAAAGAAATTAATATCATAAATATTTTTAGAAAGGTAGAATACTAAAAACATATTATAAGTTGAGATATAGTCAAGTGACATCTCTCTGTGCATTTCTTAAAATTTGTTGACATTATTGACTACTACTATAATTATGGGTAGTTAAGTTTCTACCTAATATTATTTTAGTAAATAAAGTCTTAATTTTGGAAACCAGAGCCATAGCTAGAGGTTGGCGATACGGGCAATCGCTGAAAGCTCAGATAATATTAGGGCACATAATATTTTGAAATAGAGCGTTTATTTTGTTCAAGCTAATCAAATTATTTTTATTCAGAATGTTATTTTATTGAAAGTATTTATAAAAAAAGTGTAGTAAATGTTTAATGTACACAGTGTAAAAATAAAACAAGTATTTAATGGTACCTAAACATTTTTTGATAGAGAAAGGGCGCAAAATTTTGTTTTACAAAAGGTGCAATATAAGACAGATAAAATACTGTGGGAAACTATTAAAAATAAATAGAATTTACTGTAGTACAAGTATAAATGGGAGAGGAATAACTGTTGGGCATTTCCTGCATGTAACCTTGAAGAAGACAAGGGTGTGTTCAAACTGTCTGACGACCACTTCAGTGGCACTCACATTTTTTTCTGGAGTTCCACCTGTTTCTCTTTACGTTCGAAATACTCCATGATCTTGAGTCGCTGGTGTTGAACCAGACGGCCCTTTTCGATATTGAACTCCTCTTCGGCTTTGGCATCGATTTCTTCGGCCTTCTCATTGGCTTCTTGTTCGATGAAGGCCATCATATGTTTGATCTGTAGAAAAATCAAAAAAATAAAAATCTTAGCCATTGATCTTGGTGCCGCGTGAAAAGCGAGCAAGAGGATCGGGTATCCGGGCCATGACACGCCTAGGCCACAACGATCGAGGCGAACCACAGTCGGTGGTTCCATCAATTGGCGGAGTGCGAAGTCGCGAGCACTCCGGTTTACAAACGAAAATACACCACAACTCACTTGTTTCTGGACGTCGGCATCGCTGAGGGCCATTTTAGGGACGAGAAAGGAAACGGCGAAAAAGGAAAATGAGGTACCTAATTAAAATGAGAGAAAATAAATTTCTACTTCACGGGGGACACGGGAACTGACAACTGACGACGAGAACGACGACGACCAGCTAATTGGAACGAACAACGCCCAATGGCAGATTAACTAACAGCAGTGCAGTCTGCTCGGGCCGAGCCGTAGAAGAATAGGAAACGGAACCTTATCAGCTCTGTTATCACAGTGACGCGGGAAAAACGGAAATTTTAACGCCTCGGGGTGCGGCAAAATTCCTTTTCCCGATTCCAAGTTCTCGGGTATGTCGTTGCGAATTTCCTAAAAGGGAAAGTTTAATTTTCTCGCCGTCCCTGGTCCCAAACGACCCTCGGGCGTTTTCTCTTCCACGGGGCCACGACGGTGACGGTCCCGCGCGAGCAGACGACAGCCAGTCGTGCTTTGTTTGCCCACACACGCCAATTTGTTATTGAGTTTGTGGCGCCGCGGCGGTCTTGGTGGCCGTAGTGGTGGCGGTGGTGGTATTCACAGTTCACACACTAAGACTCGGCAAAAGTCTACATCTACAGCGCCGCGGCACGTCGTCCTGACCCGCGCACACCTCTCCCACTAACCCCGCCACTGTTGATCCTACAATCGTGATATTTTGTGTCGACCATTGGAAAACCAAAATTATTGAAATTACCATCGACAGTGTTCGCATAAACACGCTTACATTTGAAATCATATGTTTTTGGGGTATTTTTTCCCGAAAATTTTCTCACACCCCCTCCCGATAGGAAACAGCTGCTGCACAGATCGCCGTCGAAGTGTGTGTGCGTGACACTTTGTCGTTTTCGGTCTTTATCACCACGGCCACCGTCGCCGCCTGCACATCAATATAATAATATTATCTACAAAAATTATTTAATTATTATTATTATTAATTATTGTCTTCGTCGTACAGCAGCTAGAGCTACTGTCGGTGCCGTGTGTGGCCTGTGTGGGTACGAACGCACGCGTAAAATAACAGAAAAAAAAAAAATAAAAACAATACACAAACATTGCAATAATTGAATAAGTCTTCTGCCGCCGCCGCGTCCACATAGATAAAGAGAAGGCTCCCGCGTTCGTTTGTACGTGTGTGTGTATGTGTGCGTTGTTTACGCGTGCGCCGCTTGTGCGCGTGTGTGTGTGTGTGTGTGTGTGTATTCGTGTGCGCTCACGCTCTCGTGCGTTTGTGTGTGTGTGTTTTTGACTGTGTGTAACATAACATATTATTCGTCTCGCGCCAGCCCGCAAAAGCGTTTTATCCGCACCAATACGCCTCCGCTGCCGTCGTCGTTTTTCGTGTGTTTATAATATTATTAATCGCTCGCCGCGCCATACGGACGTGATCGTGCCAAGATCGCAACCGCAACAACAACAACAACAACAACAACAACAGCCGAAACAGTAGCGACTGCCACCACGACGACGACGACGTCGTCAGCCGCCGAAGCAGCAGTGGGACATAGGCACACGGACATCACCGATAAGGACGAGGAGGAAGAGGACGACGGCGACGACGACCACAACAACAACAACAACAACAACAACAACAAAAATCGCGAGACTAACGTAGTAGTCCGTTTTTCCGCTTGTGTGTGGTTTGTCGTAGGAAACTCTTAAGCAACTGTCGTCGTCGTTGTCGCGATGTCGGCCAACAGCGGATCACGTCGCGGTTCTTGTTGTTGAGCAGCAGCAGCAGCAGCAGCAGCAGATCAGTCGCGGATCACAGCCGCCGCGGTTCGCGGACCCGCGAGCCCCCCCACCGAAAGGTAAGCAGGACGCGCGCGAGACGCGTTTTTCACGGTCGCGCTCCTCCACCCGCGCCCCCCTCCCCCCACGGCGATGCGTTTCCGTTTTCCTCTTTGTTGTCTCGTCCTTTGCGCGTTGGCCGTGATACCGTCGTCGTCGTCGTCGTCGTCGTCGTCTGATTCCTCATCATCATCTTCATCATCATCATCCCCAACAGACTTGTTTCCGTCGTCGTCGTCGTCGCACACATCCGAACGCGTTTCCTGATCCTTCGGATAAAACCGTGTCTGTCGCACGCTAAATGAGCCTCGTAGAAGTTATCACCACGCTCCGTCTCTCAATAAGTCAATCGGGGCTTACCGTCCTTTATGACAACTCGAGTCCAGACGTCGTAGGTATTATTTTGGAGATCTCGGTTGAGATGCCTGTCGTGTGTGTGAATTGTCCTGATCCAGTTTTGATTTCAAAAATTCGACTGGAAACACTAAATTTTCTAAAACTTATGTAAGGCGACAATACTCGCGTTTTTCTTTCAGTTTAATTATCATTTTATTTCCATGAATTTTTGAAACCATAACATTCACCATGGACTACGATGAACACTTGCCAATGTAGACAGTAGGTAGGTACCTACTTGCTTCAAACCCAAATCTATCAATGAACTCGTCTATCGATGAACACGTAAAATTCGATTGCAACAAATGTAGTTTAGCCTGTAAATAGTAACTACCTAATGGTAAACAATATTACTGTGTAGGTATGTGGATATCTCAAACATTGGTAAACCTATTATATTCGTGCTCATAGTTCTTTGAAATCTATTGCCACTTTTGAAAATTGTGATTAGGTACACACGTAAATGTTGAATAAACACATACCTACGATTATTATCAAGTCTCAACGTTGTTAACGTTATAGTGCTGTATTGTGTTTGACCGCTAAACTACTGTTATTTTAACTCGAACTAGTCGATAATTTGTACTGGTACACTTTTTTTTTTGTGTGTTACTTTTAATCTAATGCAAATAAATGCAACATATTATGCAAAGTAGAGTCCGTTTAACATTTCGCCATAATGTGTTAGAACTGTACCTACCTACTGTTAGATAGAGCAGCTTTGTTGTACATTTTTTCAAAACCTTTTCTTTAGTAGTTTCTATGACTTGTTAAAATTTATATGTTTAGAAAGTAGGTACAAATGACAGTCCCAAAAACACCTTATCACTCTTCACATTGGTAATTTTCCAATTGCATATGAATAATAAAGTATTATTAATCTGCTTTTTAACATGTAACAAATATTTTATTTAGGATATTCGTATTCATACTTTCACATGACTTCGTGAAAATCAGAAAACAATAGTTGCACAATATAATGATTTGCTTAGTTAATGTAATATGTTGGTAGTACCTATAAACATTAGTAAACATAACGAACATAAATGTTTTTCAATTACAGGTGACAATTAAAGTAAATTTTTAATTAGGTAGGTATTTCTCTAAATCATTGGTTAATTTCTATTTCATTGCTTTGTTATTATATAAGTACCTTACCTTCAATTTTTAATTTTGTTAATTTATTGTTTGGTACCTATTGTAAATTTTACAATACTGGGTATTCTCAAGTATTACAATTAATGGGTATGTACACCAACATAATATTAAATTTGTTTTTAAAAATGTACAAACTTACTTAGAACTATGGGTATTCTTTGCTCCTCAGGTGATATATTCTTTGTGAGTGTGTTGAATTTTTAAAGAAACATAATATATACAATATACTAATACATAAAAACTATAAATCATTTCTTCGATGAAACAATCGTGAGCCGACCTCTAATTTATTGTACAGAACATAATTGTCAGTTTTTATTTAAGTTTAAAAATATAGTAATCTGTATCTAGTGTTCTTTTCATTATTTGTGATAATGCCTGATAAATTGTTCAGTGTTTTCAAATTTGAAGCTAAGTATATACCTAATTAAAAATTGATTTAGCTGATTCTAATAAAAATGTAAACGTACCTATGTATTTACGAAAAATGAAAAAATTTCAAAATTGTGGTCAAAATATTAGTCTTGATTTTGCTACTAAATTATTAAAATTAATTTCATGAAAATGTAGTTTATGATATACCTTTTTTTTTTTCTGTAGTTTTTCCTTTGTACAAAATGTACATGTAAATAAA
Source organism: Stegophylla sp. TES_Ste_2020 (assembly GCA_025469315.1). Classification (NCBI taxonomy): domain Eukaryota; kingdom Metazoa; phylum Arthropoda; class Insecta; order Hemiptera; family Aphididae; genus Stegophylla; species Stegophylla sp. TES_Ste_2020. Next base: position 8,956 of record JAIPRM010003402.1, read on the forward strand.
ATTCTGTTCCATAAACTTATGCTAGGTACTCGTATTGAATTAAGAACTTTTTTTAATAGAAAAAGTATTTATAGAAAAAATATGTATTGTAAAATCACTAGCTCTTTGCTCAGTATAGAGTTTTAAATTTGGAATTTATAAATATGATTATAAAATATTTGCATAAAAATATAAAAGTTTTTGTGATAATTTTACCCAATAATAAATTCAAAGGTAAATAAATTATTAGATATTTTAATATCCATTTTATCTCTTATATATGTGCACATCAGTATCTATTTACTTTTGTCAGAACTTAATAACAATTGGTTGTTAACATAACATCACGGATATTTGAAGTGTATAAATAGAAAAATATTTATCTTAACATAAATCTAGTTTTTAATTTTCAAGATTCTTTTCTTCACTATTACTCATCCAATATTATTTTTATAGAATAAATCATTATATATTCATGTGTTTATGTAATTCTTAGTTATAATTAAAAGAGGTTATCAAATATTGAAATGTAATTAAAATGAACGATTGTTGGGAAATATACATCCTATGAATATTATTTCATGCATTATGCACACTTGTATGGACATTGTTATTACACATTTTTCCTGTTGTATAATATTTATTTCCAAACAAAAACTTATTTCAACATAATATTTTGTATGGGTAGTTACAGTTCTCAAAATTTAAATCAATGGAAAAAGATTTAATGAATTTGAAAAGTATCTACCTAATCAAAATTCATATTTTATTTTTGTCTATAAATATGCATCTTGAAGTTAAATATAAGTGACAATATGTTATTGAATTACAATTTATAGAAATAAAGCCATTTCAATTACCTATTTTTAAATACTTAATAAAACCCATTTTTTTTTTCTATTCATATTTCTTTAATATTTTTATCCAGCTGCTGACTAATAATTATAGTTTGAATATCTATATATTTAACTATTCAAGTGTTGTCTCTGTGGATGTCCCTGAATAATTTTTGGTGTCAGACCAAGGCGTTAGTGCATTGTTTATTATTTCTATTTAGTAATTATGTTCTAGTGCCTCATTCTGTTAAACTCATTTTTATCAATAAACAATTAATTGTTTACAATATAAATATTGAACATTTTTGTGTTATTGCAGCAAACTGAATACAACACGTGTGCTTAGGCACATTACAAAGTTAACAACAGGCGCAACAGTGGCTACCGCGGCAGCAAGCAAATGTTTACACCGCAACACCAACAGCTGTCGCCTAATCGGGCGTCAATCAACATGCAATCGCCACAGGCCAATAACCTATCGAGGGGTATATTTCAGAGAGGCGGGTTTGCGACCAACCCTGGAGCTGATAGGCGAAATCATATGCCGGGTATCGCGTCACTCATGCAAGAATGGTTTGTCCCCTAGAATGCAAAAAAAAAATGTTATATTTATGATTAATTATTGACATGTTTGTGTTTTATTTAATAAAGGAGTTCGACATCATTGGCGAATAACGCAATGAATAACTATGGTGGGTCAAGTTCTAGTAGCAGCCGTTCTACGTCTGGCTACAACTTGTCCTCCCAACATGGTTTTCATTCGGCATTCGGCAGTAACCATGTTGACAATGGCAATGCAGCACCTCCTATACTGGACCCGTCCGAGTTTCCTTCCCTTACCACTGGACGTATATCCGGCAGTGGGCAAGGAGACAACGTCGGTGTTCTACATTCCAGCACTATGCCTGCAGGAAAACCTTATGGTAAACATTCACCATTCAAATCATTTGATCAGCTGTTTAGTAGTGAGTTAAAATCGTTCTGTTTTGTGTGGTAACTTAGTGGTAAAGTTCTATTAAGAAATCGTTAAGTTTAGCTAGTTAGTAACTGAAATTATTATTCGTCTATTACAGTGGGAATGGTTAAAGCACCGACGTCTGAAACGAGCGAATTTACAATGAGTAGTAAAGACTTTCCAGCATTGCCTGGTACGCAACCTCTCAGTGTTACAACTACCTCGTCAACAACAACGGATCCAAACCAACAGTCCTCAACAACAACTTCTGGTTCGACTACAAATTCATTAGATCAGAATGGCATGCAGTCGTCAACCGAACATTTGTCAGACCAGAGACTGAACAATTTGAATAGCCAAGCGGACAACATATCCCAAGAAAATGGAGACACGGGAACAAAGAAAGGAGTGCAAACATCGCCTGATGGTCTGTGTAGAAATTTTGTGTACCAAAAAATATGTATTGTAACCTTGATCATCATCTTAATTTTGATATAGGTAAAGTGACGAATATACCTGGTAGTATGGTACGAGATCAATTTGGTATTGTTGGTTTGTTAACGTTCATCAGAGCAGCAGAGTCTGATCCCAATTTGGTATCATTAGCTCTTGGACAAGATTTAACTGCTCTTGGACTGAATTTGAATTCACCTGAAAATATTTACCCAACTTTTGCTGGTCCCTGGGCTGATGCTCCGTGTCGGCCTCAAGACATTGAATTTCATGGACCACCCGAGTATATTATCAACCATGGGATCAGGTAAACAACACTCAGAAGTTCACGAGTCATTAGATACATATTAATTTATTTTATTAAAACTACCGTACACTGAAGCTTGACAATTACTAATTTACACAAAAGATAAAATAAATGTAGACTAACAACCTAGTCTCGTTCATGTATATACAATTGGGAATTCTTATGATGAAGATTTTATGTAAAAATAAATTAATGAAAAAAAAAGACGTGATATACTTTGCATCATAGGTATTCTTCGCTCATCGGGTAGAATTTTCTTGGTAGTCTTTTTGAATTTTAAAGAAATGATTTTTTAGTAAAACAATTTTCAAATCAAAAAACTAAAATTTATGAAAATTCGGGTTATGGTGTATTTTAGTTATTTTTTTTCTATCAATTTTTTAGTAGTTTTCCTTTACACATAGAAATATTATTAAGAAATTTGAAAAATGACATCCCTAAAGTACTATCTGGGGGTGTGATTTTTGATCTATGAAGTTACTGATCGAAAAATTTTGGACAAATATTTCTATACCAAAAATATTTGCGCAATAAGAACAAAAAAAAATAAATAAAATAAATATCATTGTGAACACTAGCTTCTTTGCTCTGCTCGGAATCTAAAATTATTTAAGTTGATAGCTTGATCTATGGAAAAAGGTTATTAATAATAGGAATACATGTTTTACTATTTTTTTTTTTGTTATAGAGATAAGTTAGCGCAAGTTAAGTTGTCCAGGTATAAAGAAGATTTGCTATTCTACCTCTTTTACACTAATTATGGCGATGCGATACAACTGGCAGCTGCTAATGAATTGTAAGTGAACTTTAATTGTATTTTTTGGTATACGTGATGTACATATTTATCTTTGATCAAAACAATATCATACTTGGTACAAGGCATTAGTCAAATTAACAAAACGTTATTTCTGCAACAGCAGGCTTAGTACGAATAAAGTAAAATGTACGCGATGTTTATATATTTAAATTTAAGGGTGGTCAGTGGTGAATGGTTGTAATCGTTCTGTGTTTCTAAAGCATTATTTTATCACAACCCACAAAATAAGTAAAAAGTAAAGTCTGTTCCTCACGATCCCCTTGTAATAAAAAGTAATTTGAGCCTAATTATCTGTTTTACCAGTTACAAAATATATTAATATATTATAAATGATTAACCATATTAACAAAACATAATATAAATAGTATACAAAAACCTTACGAGTATGTACTTGTAAATACCACGCGTTAGCAATGATAAATTACACAAAGTTTCGAGTTACGTTAGCGGACGGTTGAAAAAAAATTGCCAGTGGATGCTCAGATGTATCAACAAAAATTTAGTTACTGGAATATTTCTGAAGTGATATCGATAATTTTTCTAAAAGATAGATTCTTAATTAATTTTTTGAAAACATAATATTTGTCAAATTGCCAGTTAAGATTCACGACCAACTTACAGATCTAATTGCTGATAAAACATTAAAACTACTCTCAATTATTTGGTCTCAAAATTAAAATAAGTTTTGATTTGCTTAGCAAAATGATTATAAAGATTTATATAGTAATAGAGGCAATGAAAATAATGATTCCATTTGCCACCTCTTATCTATGTGAATATATATATTCATTTTTGGTTAGGTTTAGTGGTTTGGTCACCAAGCTGATAGATCTTTAACCGTTCGCCTTGGAGAAATGAATGTTGTCCAGAGTGTATCACCTGGAGTATCTATTAAGATACCGCTGATTGTGATGCAGAAAAACAAACCATAAAATATATATGTATCGTCTTTGAATGTCCAATTCGCTCTTATCAGGGACCCATAACCGATATTTTCACGATTCCTGCTACATTTGTTGAGTGGCTGGAGATAATGGATATTAAAATCTGATTCTAATGCAGATTATGATTAACAATATGCTGTACCAGTTTTGTTCTATTCATTTGCTTTTGAAGTTATTATTTATTTAATTACTTATTCATATATTTATTATTTTTTTTCTCTTTACCTGTTTAATTTCAGCCAAGCTTGTAATATAATATACCAAACACTAAATAAAAATAAATCTGTGTGAAAAAGGCATTTCTTCTAAGATGCCATTAAAAACTAAGTACTGGTATGTGTTTTAAATTTCGAGAACCACAAATGAACAATCTTTTGAAAATAAAGTAATCACAAATATCTCATTATATTTTATTTCATTTTACGAATTATTTAAAAATTTAAATAAAGGTATTATTTTGTTCATAAGTATTTAATCATTTCTGACTGATACAATTCCTTATCAAGAGTTTTGTGAGCCCTAGTTGAAAAACACTACTAAAGCATCATTCTCTATCCTTAGCGATTGCCAATTGTTCTTGAATCTGTTTTTGTAAATACCTTACATATGATATAGCTCCTAATATCTATTAGTTTGCCATTATCCTACACAGTATATTATGATTTTGAGCCTATAGTATATGACTTGCCAAATACTATGTAAAATTTCTTAGTGACAACAACCTCCTTGAAATTACCGAAAAAAATTAACTGGTGTGACACAACTTTGAGTTGGTTTAGTCTAGAGAATTTCAAAATTGTGGTACTATGTCTTTTAATATAATTATGCAGAAATATTTAATTATCTTCCGTGATTCATATTGTTACAGATACTCGAGAGACTGGCGTTATCATATGGAAGAGCGTGTATGGATTACCCAGGCACCAGGATTGAGTTTAATAGAGAAAACTAATACATACGAAAGAGGGACGTATTATGTGTTTGATGCACTCACGTGGCGCAAAGTGCCCAAGGAGTTTTTATTGGAATACAGCAAGTTGGAAGGTCGACCAACTGTACCAAATGTGCCGCTAACCACCCCTAATTTACTCTGACACAACGAGCACCGTCGGGGCATAGACGCACTGCCAACAGCGACCGAACCTGACGTACACCAGCCCGCGACGGTCGTACTCAATGCAGCCATCGTCAACTCCTAAAAAGCCTTTCTCATTCTCAACCCCCTCCCTCCAAGTGTATAAGAAAAACCTACAGAACAATATTCTGCCCCCCACAACACAACACTCCCTAAGAATAAAAAAATAAAAAAATTGTACAAGTATTTATAATAATCAATAGATTTTCTGTAATTTTTCTGGTGAACTACACTCACACCATTAATAATTTAACATTTATTATAAATAAACAAAGTTATTTATAGTCATTTTATAAAGAAACTTACGTACAATTTTGTAAAGACAAAATAAGTAAAGAAAAAAAAATCATTTTTCATTTATTAAGATAATGTTATTTGTTTTTAAGTTGATAAATAAAATTTTGAAACAATTTATGATTGTTTTATTTATTTTCTTATTTACTTATTATTTTTTTTTTTTTTGTAAAACCTGTTACTTTTTTCAAATTTCTAGAAACTTGTTTCATAAATGAGAACTAAAATATAACAATGTAGAATTGTAATTTATGGGATCAGTAAAATCTATGCAATGTTAATTTGTATTGGTCAGTTTTGTCTTATTAAATTTTGTTAATTCTACTACCAATAAGAATTAAATAACCATCTATAAGGATTAAAAAAAAACAATAAGCTTCATACCATGGGTATTTATCACTTCTCGTGTAGAATACTATAGGTAGATGTGTTGAATTTTATAAAAATAATAATTCATTTCTTCAGTATGAAGATTTAATTTTTTATAGACAACCATAATTGTCCGTTTTATATTGAGTATATTTTAAAGTTGTTACATGTTTACATTTATGGTAAGATATTGTGAAAATTTTAAAGATTATAATTAGAATGGATGATAACAGAATAATCTGAATCCATTTAGATATTTGTGAAAATGATTAATTTTGTTGTGTTCTGAAGTTTAAAGCTCTGTCTAAAAACTGTCACAACAAATTAACAAAAACTAGTTGACTTCTACAAGTAAACTTGGTATACAATTTTCCACCCAAAAAATAGTACAATTGAATATATTATGTAATAAGGAAGATAAATGTACCATTATTTGAATAAATCATCATTTGAGCCTTAATTCTAATATTTAAATACTTGTAAAAAATTATTCATCAAGGTCAAATTTTGGGTAGTTCATCCCAAATTTTGAGAAAACAATTGAGAATTTTGAAAAATGACCTACCTGCAAAACTAACTAGACGTAAATATGGTTTCAAAAAGTTGCTGGTCGAGACTTTTGGACATGTATTTCCATATGAGAAAGTATTCATAGAATAAAATAAATAAACATCATTGTAAAAACATGAGTTTTAGTTTCTTTACTTTAGTTTCTTCAATTAGTTCAGAATCTAAAACATTGATATTTATTATTATACAAAATACTAGTTTACACTAAGGGTCTACAACAATTGAATATCAATACACTCGATTTTGGCAATATTTTAACACAATATTATATGGATAATTTGATATAGGAATTTCAACTAAAAAGTGCTATTCTTTGGGTTTTTTAAGAACTTGGAAGTAAAAAATAAAAGGACATTCATAAGAAATAATTTTATTCATGATAACAACAATGTAATGTATGGTTATTTTTAGTTTTCCCATTATTTTATTAGAAACTAAAATATTTTTATTTAAACGCATGGTGGAAAGGAGAAACACACTTGAGGATATCAAAATATAACACAATATTTTCATTGGATATTGACACTGAAAATATTGATTTATAGCTGCCAATATTGTATCGACATTTTTGAAGACCTCTGGTATATACCTATACTTTATAATAATAATTATTAATCATTCAAAAACCAGTATGACATATTAAAAAAATAAGCAATTGGAAAATACGAAATAATGATTTCCAAAGAATTGAGAACTGAAACTAGCTGTAAATCTTTAATAAAAATAAAATTATCTCCGACAATCAAATAATAAATTTAATAAATATATAATAAAAATAATAATTACATGAACATAATTATTTTTAATATTTTCTTAAAAATAGTATTCACTTATCATATATTAAAAGTAAGAAAATATGAACTTCCTTATTTTTTAAAGGTAAATATTATTTTTAACTTAAAACTATTAAATAAATTATTAAACTCTCCACTCAATCATTGATTTACTGTTAAAAATTGGCCAGGAAAAATAAATCATACACGTCAGTTTTAATGAAAATATTTATTTACTAATTTGGCAGCAGTTCAGGTAAATATTTTCTGATGATACCATCTCTACACGCAGTGTATAAAAATCTAGTGTCCGTACAAATATCATAGATTGGTTCTGCGTTGGTTCCAGTTAAATAGGCTTTTTTGCCATTAACCGACCGTACTACACACGAACCGTCGCTGTGACCACTGACCACTAGTTCTTTGAACAAACATAAGCATCTAACTGGTGAATTTGTATCAAACACGCTGTGTTTGATGACTAGTTGTTCGTCCAACCAAATGACACGTCCGTCGTTACAGCCAACGAAGACGTGTGCATTATTATTCAAATAACAAGTGTTCACAGGGCAATTTAAATTTGCGGTGACAAGTGTTTTCCGTGCATAAACTCCAATTAATGATAGTGTTCCATTTTCACAACCAACCAATAGACCTTTATTGTCTGTCCCAACTTCAACATCCGCTGTAACATAAAATGTACAGTCAAGTAAAAAAAAAAATGTCAGCGATAAAAAAACTTAAATTATTTTTGGTTTAATACTTAACACATTTTTTTTAAATATATTTAAACAGTGACTTTTACAATTTTTTTTAAGATTTTTAATCATTGTCAAAATAAATGCAATGTTAATTGGCTGAATTATGTTTCTAGAATTGAATATTGAAATAATATGATCTGGTCATTAATAATTATGGATGGAACACTAATCAAAATGAATGACTCACAAGCAGAAATGTCACGTTCTCCTAGATTTTTATCTGTCAGTGAATTTATTGAACAACAATTTATATATGTTGTAGGGTTAAACTTGATAAGATCATCTATTATTCTTCCACTTCCAACATGCCATAATTTTGCAGTTCCGTCTCTAATGAATAAACACAAAAGAACAATTTTAGTTTAGCTCCCAAACAATTTTTAAATTTTTTAAATACGTGATTTTATCACCCATATTTCATAGGATTTTAAAAAAAAAAACTGACTAAAATATTTTTGAAGTTATAATTTGTTATTTCTTTGTAATATTTCAGAACAAATATAGCTTAGCCAACCTACGAATTTTCGATTTTTTTTTTTATCTCTATGTAGCTTTTGACCAGGAATGGCCAACCCAAATGATCTTGGGGACCACTTTGAAAACGCTTTATAATTTTATATATAACCACATAATAGAATTTAACCCAATACAAAAAAAAAGGAGTAAAAATTTTAAACTTTTACATTATAAATAAAAATATAAATTATTTTTATTTGTAGATGAAACAATTCTTTACTTAGTTTTCTATTGTATTTTTACATCAAGAAACTGCTATCCACCAATTAGGTACAATTAATATAAATGAAAAATAAATATAACTTCAGAACATAGGAAATATTCTACACTAAAATAAACACATTATGTAAAAGGGTCACAAAATTATTCAGGGCAAACTGGTTGGCCACCCCTGCTTTTGATGCAAAAATAAATTGTAAAGAGTTAATAGTTTCAGAGTGAGGGAAATTTAAAGTTGACATACTTTGGTATTACTTGGAACATTTCTACTTTACTGGGAACAGCTTTTTAGATTCTGAGCAATTTTTTTTTTAACTAAAAAATGGAAAAAAAGATTTTAAATTAAACTCATAGATTTGCAAAGTTTTTATTTTTACTGATAGACTATGAATAACCTCCTATATGAATTGAACGTAATAAGTTCAAAATTCAAATTTTAAGGTCTTATTACTCAGTAATCAAGCCCGCCCGATAAATTCTAATTACACCATATTTTTTGTCATAAGAAACTACAAAATATCCAATATTAAAAATTAAAAAATTGCCTGGGAGCTTAACTAGAATTATGCCAACACAAATTATGTTTAAAATGATTACTTAGATGTAACTGCATTTAATATTATTTATATTTATAAATACTTTGATACGGATATTATATTTCGTCCTTTGTCCACAATAGCTAAATCAGTTACAGCTTTTGTGTGTCCTACTAGTGTCATAGCACATTGTCCTGATTCGGCAGACCAGATTTTAATTCGTAAATCAGCACCACAGCTTAATACAACTTTTTCACTAGGAAACCAACGACAGCAATAAACATCCCCATAATGACCAGTCATTATCACCTGCAAAACATTATAATAATAATAATGTTAAGTATTTGTTAATTACATAATTAATGTTTTTAATTTCATAAATTAAAACAATTTGAATGCCATTACCTCTTTATCTTTTTCATAATCTACACTATTCCAACACTTCAAAACACTGTCTGAAGCAGACACACACTGGCCACTAACAACATCTAAGGAAGTTACCTAAAATATAATGGTTTTTATGTAAAATCTCTTACGAAATGATAAATTTAATGTACTTACACTTGCATTATGTACATCTTTAAAAATTCTATAAGGACATAACAAAGTGACTAAATCACAGGAAGAATGCTTTACTTGAATTGCATGTGATGATACTGATTCAACTTCAAATCCATTAGTTCCTTGTATAATAGGTAATCCATTAACCTTGAGAGACTTACACTGAAGATATCCATGTACACTAGGTTCATCTAAAAATGACCATAATTTTTATACATATCATTCTATCAGAGAGTAACAATAAAAATTATGTTTTATTTAAATGTATATGTGTCTCATCATAGAACATCATAAAATAATATATTTTAACATAAGTTAACATTTTTTTATTTCATCAAAAATTTATTTCATTAACTAATTTACTTATTATTAAAATTTATTTAATTATTTACTTCTTTGTTTGACAGATATCCAAACTTGGTTTCTGACAGACCTGAAAAAAAAATCGTTAGATAAACTACTAAAATGTTATTAAAACAAATGAATTCACCTAATGCATTCTTCCCAATCATGTTGAATAAATATTGAGTACTCGTCCATATTTAAGAATCAACATCAAAATATCTAAAGTTTTAAAATAATATATAAATTATAAAACACTCTGTATTTTAGGTAGGATAAAACTTTCATGCATATGCTTTCATGCTAATACTTTTATTAGATCTATCTATTTCTTCATTTTCATACAGATGATTTGAAACAATGATATATTTTATCTTCAGAAGTTATGTTCTTACCTCTCTGGTATTAACATAATCTTCTATTTCGCAAAACGTTCCAAAACATTAGTATAAAAATCAAAGACATGGATAAAACAAAAAAAAGTTCTAGCAATAACCAAACAATACTACATTGTTAAGAGCAAACTAATTGAAATTGTCAAATTAATAATAATTTTCAGAATAAAATTTCAATTAGGAAATTAACAGTAATTATTGTAGTACGTACTAAATTTACATTATTTATTTACAAAAACTACATTCCAATACTTAATAAAACAAAAAATACAATTAACATGTTGAATATGTCATTTTTTTTTCTTGTATTTTGATTTTTTACATTTGAGTTTTATATTGGGAGGAGTTGTTTATGACTAATAACCTAAAACATATTTCATGAAAATTTAGTTTTAATGTTTTTACTTGTCTCTGGTTAGTATTTTCTTGTTTCTGGAGAAACTGTTAGAAATATTATGCAGAGAAAAATTACTACTCTAAAATATGGTTCCATCAAAAGAAAAGCCGTGTATTTAAGGGTGATCAATATCAAAAGCTTTTTTCAAAAAAATTGTGAATTTAAAGATGGCAGAGGGATATTATTACAGGGTACTAAAATTTCATTTGCTTTAGGAGACAAATATTCTATCTGGTACTGATAAATTAATACCTAAGTGTGCCATTTCAGCCCAAAAAGTCTATGATTGTCAAACATATTGACATTTACTATTATTGTATATTAAATGAAGCTCCGCTCAGAATCATTTTATTGAAGACATTATTCATTGTTTCTTTAAAATTCAACACACCCGCCAAGAGTGGCTCACCCTAGGTGTGAAGTATATTCTTTTTATACAATTTTTCACTCCAGTCAACCATAAAAAAAAAAATAAATAAAATGCATAAAACTCAACTGATTGTTTGATATTAAATTACTTGCAAAATTAACGATCCGACAGCTTGCAAATGAGGTAAATTTTGCATTCGATTAATATACTATTGAAAAAAAAAAAAACTTAGGGTAAATTATACCAAACACTACTTTTAATATTTTTTAGTCATTACAAAAATACATATAAATGAAATAATAGAAATTGAAAATGATTTGAATATTTCTTATCAATTTGTAATGTTTATATCAATCTATTCTGTGATAATATCTCCAGTCATGGTTTATATATATTATATTATAACACCACACTGTAGTCTGTAGCTCCTCAGTCCTCATAATAACATTTTTTAAATTTAATTTTTTTTGCTTTCGGGATGAATAACTGTCGGGAAAAAAAGTTTGGGATTTCGGACTTTACGGACAAAACACCATTCGAGAATTTCGATTCAGGAAAAACGACAAGTACCCTAAAACACAGATATATATTTATATATATATATAGGATAGTGAGTTCATATACACCACGGACTAAGATATACTATATTATTAGTATATTTTAGTCCGTGATATACACCAAGGATTAAGATATAATGTACTTATTGGACTGGATACGGGAGGTTTGTAAAAGTGCTGGCAATTTTACGGAATGAGTGGTGTGACTCAATCCCTCTTAATCCTCCAGCCTATTCGATGCCAGTCCAGTATATCTTAGTCTGTGATATACACCTTGCTTATAAGTCCATGGTTTCATGTTTTATTCTATGGTCCTGTCATCAATATACAATGTAACCACTGAGTATATGTTAATATTATGACGATCATCACATAATATGTTATATCTATGAGGTTCTGAGTTATAGCATGTTAGCATGATCATATCCAAGAATAAAGTTATTCCTTCTCATAATACATAAAATAATACCACAGAAAATTTTTTTTGGCTATACTCATGTAATCTAATGTGATGAAGTCATAGATGACAGAAAAAAATTGCATTATTATTTATTTAATAAAAATAAAATGGGTACATGAACAAATTTTGTATCTGTGTCTGACTTTATAATTTTACAGTTATGTATTAATATGTACACCTTTGTTTAGAAAACTATTTATTTGTATTTTTTATATCACCATTTGTATTTTGTATGAATAACTTAAAAGTAAATGTTAACCTAGTACTTAGTGCAAAAATCAATACATTTTATCATAATTTTCGCTATGCGAATACAAACATAATTAATGATTTTTAGCCAACATTTGTTAATACTTATTGAACATATTTTTCTTTGTCAACATTAAATATATATCCAATAATTAATAGGTAAATAAAAAAATTACTCTAATTTTAATGAAAATCTTCATATGCCTATCACATATTCTGATTTTAAATAAAGAAGTTACCAGAAAATGCATTGGCTGCTATTGCAAATTTAATATGTATGTCTAAATTATTGTCTCTGTGGATAAGAACTAATACTAATTAATTTTTATAATATGTACATACATTTTTACAAAATTACGTAATATTGAAACTACCTGTAAATAAAGTATGTGTATCACCTGTTACTCTTGAGACATAGAATAATTATGTCACTGAAAAAATGATAGATGTTTAAAGTAAAAATCTTTTGCAACATTCGACTTTAAAAATTAGCCAATACCTAGATGTTATATTCAAATAAACCCCAGAGTAATGAATAGATAGATAGAGTAAAAATAAAATATATTGTATTGAAACACAGTTAACTAATTAAAATGGTATATAAATTTAAACTAATTGAAATAAAAATTATAAAATCAATAAAATATTTTGAACTTACAACAATAATAAAAAGAAATATGATATATATTTTAAAAAACAGTCAATGACTTTTCAAACAGTTGACTTAGATCTTCTTCAGATTGTTCTCGCGGCGCTAGTTTTGTGATTCTATGTTGTGGTAGCGTACCTTTAACCATACTTGGTATGTCGTCCTTAGAATATCCTAGTGCAGATAGACCGTTATCGATTTTCATGTCTTGCATATATCCTCGAATGACATCAGCTAAAACCTTTCCTGCATCTTCTTTTTTAACACGACTGACATCAGCACCTAATAGTTTTGCTCCTTCAATATGGCGTTCTGGACTGGCCGGAGATGTGAACTCAAACACAGCTGGCCCTGTCATAATTACACTTAACCCGTGAGGAATAATTGGATGGTCAGTAACATAATCAGTGGCTTGATATTTTTTCACATTACCAGATATTGGATATGACAATGCATGACATAAGTGAACACCAGCATTACCAAATCCTACACCAGCCATTGTAGAAGCTAAATGCATGCTAGATCTAGCTTCAAAATCTTCAGGATCAAATACAGCTCTTTTAAAGTATTTTTTTATAACATCTAATGCATACCGAGCCCAGACGTCTGAGATTGGATTACGTCCCTGGTATGCAGGTCTTAAAATTGGGTTTGTTGGACGAGGTGATCTCTCATTATATGGCACAGCTGTAAAAGATTCTAATGCATGTCCGAAAACGTCAAAACCACTAAAAGCGCAAACTCTTTCTGGCTGACATAATGCATGCAAAGGATCAACAACACCTAATGTTGGTCTTAAAGCTCGATTGGCAATACCAGTTTTAGCTTTTAACTTTTCATAATCAAAAATACAAACGCCAGTAGTTTCACTTCCTGTACCTGTAGTGGTTGGAACAGCGATTAACGGTTTCAATGGCACAGTAACAGGTTTTCCTTTTCCAATAGGTGGATTCACATAATCCAATAACTCAGCTTCTGGATCAGAATAGTACAGATTGGCTGCTTTACAAGTATCCATGACAGAACCTCCACCAACAGCTATAAACGCATCGAATTCCAAATTACGCACAAAAGCTGTGGCCGCTTCAAGACTTTTTTCATTAGGTTCAACTCTGACCTTATCATATAGGTCATATTTTACTCCGTTTTTGGTAAGTGAGTCGAGAACTGTTTTGACTGGTTGCAAATTGACTAGGTTCGAGTCAGTCATAACACATACACGTTTAGCTTGCATGTTAACCATGTCCATTCCTAGCTCTTTGGTGACACCTGGACCATAACGTATAGTAGAACATGCCATTTCAAAAGCATATTCTTTTTGGTCCACACTAGAACTGAGTCTTGAAGGTAGACCTCCTAAATTCGAATGTGAAGGACATCTACAGGAAATGGAATTCAGTGTATCCATTAAGTTAATTACTCTGGACCTCATGCTGTCTTATCTGAAACATATTTATGAATAATAATATAATTTTAACTAATGAATTGTATAAGCATTTGATTTTGTAAAGCTTACCGTCAAATTAAATGTTAATAAGAAAAACCATTAATTACTTGAGCTTGTTACTTAAAATTGATCTAGGTGGCAACTAAAGTGTTTATACTTACTGCTAATAACCATGTAATGCATAAAATAATTGAAACAATCAACAAAAAAATTCCCTGATTATACCTAATGACATATAACCTAATAGATTATTAACTACTATTAGGTTCAATTATTAATGAAGAGCTGCAATCAGGTTTAAATTAAACTGATAACAATATTGGTTTCAACAGGTGTTTACTTTAATATTTTTCTTCAATTAAATGTAAAATGAAGCTATCACTTATCATCATTTTATGTTAAAAAAAAAAAGTTTTAAATTATTCTAAATTACTAATTATTAGTAAAACATGTATGATATTAATAATTTCTTTATTTTACAAATTATTAATATTCTTCTAAGTTACTACAGTACAACACGCTAGTTAAGCTTTTTGAAAAGGTGTTATTTTCCTAGGTTCTTCAAGGTTCAAATAGTTTAAAAATAAACAATAATTTTATTTGTTTACTCAGTATGAAAAATTAAATCTAATGACACTCACTATAGTATGTTTATACAACACTGTTTTCAAGTTAATAAATAAATAATTAACAGTTAGACATACTTCGCACCGTTAGTGTTCTTTGCTCCTTATGTGGGATGCTCTTTATGGGTGTACTGAATTTTAAAGAAACAATAAATAATATCTCCAATAAAACAATTCTGAGTAGAGCTTGAGTTTATTCGGGACAATTATACTACAAAATGATAAAGTTAGTTATTATTACAATGAATTAAATATTTTTTACTTTATCAATTTTATATTCCACCATTAATGTAAAAACGAAAAAAAATGTGTACTTCGCTCATCGAGATGTTCTTCGCACGTCAGTGTGATATTCTTGACGAGTGTACTGAATTTTAAAGAAACGATAAATAATTTCTTTAATAAAATGATTCTGAAAGAAGGAAGTTAATAATTTAAAAAAAGTGTACATTTTTGTGCATGCTCCACCATAAAACCAAACTATAAAAACATGACAAGCTCTGTACACATGTTATACAGAGTGAGTAAAATTCGTAAAACATTAGTGTGATTACGTGACGTTTTATATGCGCCTAAATTATATATATTGTATGAAAATAATTAACAAATTACATTGGTGACGGACTGGCGGTCTTCGTACATTGTAAAATATAATAGCATCGAAAAATACATAAGATAAACATTACTTACCTTTGTTCGTACTTTCTTCAATTTATTTTCAGTCAAACTCTTGTAAAATGTTTAATTATTTATTCGCTTAAAATTTTATTGCACCAAAATATTCGCAATGAAATTCTCTATCTAGGTACCAAGTTTCAAAATAATCGGTCGAACTAATTTTCTTTTATGGCCGTTAAAGTGTGTAATTTTAGGTTAAACTAACGAATTTCGTCAAAATTCTAATTTTAACCGGTTATTTTCAACAAATTTTCCAAGATTTTGGAAAAAGTCTTAAGAAATTTGAAAAATGACCTCTAAGAAACATCTGGGCGTGATTACAGATCGAAACTATTGAACAAGCATTTATTTACGAAAAAATGCTTCAAGAAAGAGAAACATTTCTAGTTGAATGGTATTTTAGGAAAAAAAAAATTGTCAATAAAATATTAAGATTTATTTTTACTTCGTTATTCACGATATAATAATATTATTAGCCATATTTTCGCGGCAAATTTATAATATTATATTGGCGCATTCTTTTGGAAACAATAATTATACTGCATTACAATTGTTTATCATTTCCGATAATTCGATAATTCTTCCCTGCAATAAATATTGTTCTTACGTCAATAACCTGCGTCAAGTGGCTTAAAAAAAAATGATAAATTTGTATAATATGCCGAGATAAAAAATTTGCTCTTTTGACTTTTCTATTTAATCTAAATCATAAAATAGATGTACCTAGATTGATAAATACAATTAGGTAGGTACTACTTTTATCAATATTTTTAGTAACTGATTATTCATAATAGATAGGTATATAATTCATATAAGTTCAGTAAATATTTACTCCAATTATTTTATAGCAAATACAGTATATTCCAGAAGTCCCGTGTTACCCTATTATAATGTATAATAATATATTAAGTCACCACTCACCCTTAATATTTCGGCGGTATATCAATATTTTTGAATGCGGTTTTTTAAAAAGCCGGACATACTTCGCACGACGGGTGGTATTCTCTTGACGGGAGTATTAAATATTAAAGAAACGATAAATCATTTCTTCAGTAAAACGATTCTAAACAAAGGAAGTTAATAAAAAAAAAAAAATTTTTTTTTCACATT
>JAIPRM010003403.1:0-13220 GCA_025469315.1 Stegophylla sp. TES_Ste_2020
AGACCTCTTTAAAGTACAATCTAGAGGCAAATCCGGTTTCAAAAAGTTATTGATCGAAACTTTTGGACAAGTATTTCTATACAAAAAGTTGTACACAGAAAAAAAAATAAATAAAAAAAAAAATAAACATCATTGTAAAAACACTAGCTTCTTTACTTCGCTCAGAATCTAAAATTTTAAAGATTCAAATTATTGATTTTAGATTCTGAACGAAGTGAAGAAGCTAGTGTTTTTACAATGATGTTTATTTTTTTATTTATTTATTTTTCTGTGTACAACTTTTTGTATGGAAATACTTGTACAAAAGTTTCAAGCAATAACTTTTTGAAACCGGATTCACCTCTAGATTGTACTTTAGAGAGGTCGTTTTTCTGAATTTCTCAATTCTTTAATTTTTTTTTGTTAAAAACTACCCGAAATTTGACAAAATCGACTCGGAAACCGTCATTTTTTTAACCGAATTTTATGAAAATTTAAAAATAGATAGAAAATCACATAAGAAAGATTTTGGCGCGAAAAAATTTTGAAAATGTGAAAGAAAAATTTTGGACATTTTTCTAACATTTTTTTTCTCATTTATTTTTTATGTTATTAACTTCCCTCGTTCAGAATCGTTTTATTGAAGAAATGATTTATCGTTTCTTTAAAATTAAATACAACCGTCAAGAGAATCCCACCCGTCGTGCGAAGTATGTCCGGTTTTTTAGAAGTCAAAACGCGCGTTAACAATAAATGTATTTATGCGATTGATTACCTAAACAAATATTAATATTATATTGAAAATAGTCAATATTAATGAAAATGCGTATCGACTTACTTTCAGACCATTGGGTAATGTGCTTTTTAATCGAATTTCAATTTTATAGAAGTATGAAAATGTCATTTAAACTTGTTACGAAACACGAGTAATACGGAGGTATATTTTAAATCTTAGAAAAAAAAATAAAGGACTCGGTTAAAGGGGTTGTTTGGTGTAAAGCCAGATGGCAAAATTGTTTTTTTAGGAAAAGATAATATCACCCTAGCTAAACAAAGCTTGAAAAAAGCTTCAGATGCCTAAATATAAAATTTTCCAAACAAGGTACTATGACTTGTGAAATTGTCTAGGAAAAGGAGAAGTTTACGATTTCGGAAAAATTACTGTTTCTTGATAGTTCCCTGTACGGTCCCCTTCTGACACTCCCCATGTTTACATATAGAATAGTCAAAGTTTATGTTACACCAATAATTGTGGCTTATGCATTTTTAAATAACTGAATCACGTATAATATTTATTTATTTATTTATTTAGAGGAATTTCATATTTGTTCACAACCTTTTAGGTTGTTTAGGAGATTTAAAAATCAAATGTGAGCCCATAATTTTTTTACACAAGTTACTAAAAATATTGTTTAAACAAATCTGAGTGATTGAAAACCTTAATTTATTCAAACTACGAGAGGTTTGATGCGCTTTTATGTTTTGAGAAATGTATTGTAGAACTGATAGGAATGTTAGCGAGAGCTTGCTTAAAAAGAGTGAGTCATACACTATTCCAAGTGGTAATGCACATGGACTATGCAAATAATCTCTTAATATTTTAAATCCATCTCGTCTTACTAGACTTCCGCATGAACTAATGTTTTCAATTATCAAAATATACATATTTTTAATTGTCTTCTCATTATGTTTGTAAAAAAGGACAGGTTCAAATTATATTTTAAAAAGTTAATGAATTGGTAAAGGTAAACAACCTGTATAGGTTATTTAATAATTACAATATTATATGTTATAATATACAATATTGATGATATCGAAATATTTTAATGTTCATAATAATAATAACACATATTTTCATATATAGTCACCATAAAAGTACCTGTCCTATATGGCTACACATACGGTACTCACACCAAAAACATATGCGACATGTCACCAATATTAGTGTACATTATAATATTAATAATACATTATAATACTTATATAATTATTATATAACAACTGAACAGCGTATATTTTATGTACTAAATCTATATAAGGCCTACGAACCTCTTCGATATGGCCTGTATTAAAAACTAATTTTATAGATTCTGAGTAAAGCGAAGGAACTTATGTTTTTACTATGATGTTAATTTTTTTTTTTTAAGTACACACGTTTTCGTAAAGAAATACTTGTCCAAACATTTCAACCAACAAATTTTTGAAACCGGATTTGCCTCTAGACGGTATTTTAAAGAGGTAATTTTTCGAATTCCTCAACTGTTTTCTCAAAATTTGGAAAAACTACCCAAAATTTGACAAAAAATATTCGGAAACTATCTCTTTTAATCTAAACTTTATTAAAATTTAAATATATAATTGATATATGAGAAATATTTTGGCGCAAGAAAAATTTAAAAATGTCAAAATAAAATTCCATACACATTTTTTTTTAAATTTTGTGTAAACTTGTCTTTTTTTTCTTCTCTAGATTTTTAAAAAAAAAAAAGTAAAGTAAAGTAAAGTAAAGCAAAGATAAGTAAAGTAAAGTATAAACAAGAAAGCTGGACAATGGACATACTTCGTACCATGAATAGGTATTTTTCGCTTCTCGGGTCAGATATTCTTGGTGGGTGTGTGGAAAATGTTGTTGTTTTATTCAGTACTAACAAACTTCGCTCAGAAACGTATTATCGAAAAAAAATGATTTATCGTTTCTTTAAAATTTAATACATCCATCCACTAAAAGTATCTGATCCGATGAGCGAAAAATACCCGTGATGTTAAGTATGTCCATCTTTCTTGTCAATATTTTACTTAACTTTGATTTTTAATAAATAAAATTTTTTCTAATTTTTCTCTACACAAATGGAAAGTGTGTAGTACTTAGTAATAACACTTTAAATTCTGATCAAAGCAAAGAGTGTAAAGATTTTAACATTTTTTTTTCTTATGTCTAGTACCACGAATTCGGGTTTTGGAAGTGGTCCAAAAGTTTTATTGGGCCTCTATATCGAAAAAATTTTCTGTCTATATTTTGAAACCTTAGTACCTGAGTACCAATAAGGAAAGCTAACGACAATAATTTCTGACACCATAATTTTACAGCTACTAAAAGAATTATGGTGATGGAAATTAAAAATATTCACCCCAATTCTTAATAATAGTGTAAGATACACATGTAAAAAGCCGAACATACTTCGTACGATGGGTGTTCTTCGCACGATGGGTGGGATTCTCTTGATGGGTGTATTTAATTTTAAAGAAACGATAAATCATTTTTTCAATAAAACGATTCTGAACGAGGGAAGTTAATAATATAAAAAATAAATAAGAAAAAAAAATGTTAGAAAAATGTCCAATATTTTTTTTTCACATTTTTAAAATTTTCTTGCGCCAAAATCTTTCTTATATGATTTTCTACCTATGTTTAAATTTTCATAAAATTCAGATTAAAAAATGATGGTTTCCAAGTCGTTTTTGTCAAATTTTGGGTAGTTTTTTCCAAAATAATAATTGAAGAATTCAAAAATTCAAAAAATGACCTCTCTAAAATACAATCTAGAAGCAAGTCCGGTTTCAAAAAGTTATTGATCGAAACTTTTGGACAAGTATTTCTATACAAAAAGTTGTACACAGAAAAAATAAATAAATAAATAAACATCATTATAAAAACACTAGTTTCTTCACTTCGTTCAGAATCTAAAAATTGATTTATCTTAAACTGTAGTTAATTAATATAACTTACGAAACACTACAATTTTAGAATATTTTCAACAATTAAATTTTAAATTTTAAATACATTCAACATATTTTTTGCCAAAAAATGTATCACATATTTTTTTTGTGTTCAGCATTTTATGTAGCTTAACTACACATGGTTTAATTTTTATTTACGCGTTTGAACTTTGACAAAATATTTATCATTTTATGAGTAGACTACAAAATGCGTGCTATGCTTATCGGCAGTACATTTATCGTAACACGTTTTCGTACTTTAATTTAATTTCTGTGCATCGTTGCTGTTTCCTCGCTTGGACATAATGCTTATGATGAAATAAAAACAAATGTTCAGTCAGTAAAATAAGAACTGAGGTTGAATGAGTTAATATATTACATAAAATTTTAAGTCGTTACTGTTCAGGACAACTGACTGTATAATGACAAAATACAGCACGATTAGATTAATGCAATCGCTTTTGTACTAATAATAATTTTTAATTTTTTTTTTTTTAATGTTATTCATTATTATGACGTGTATTTGACAAAATTTTTCAAATTATTTGCAAACTTAAAAAAGTCGTAGAAATTGGACAGATTAACCTTTATTAGAGACTTAAGCACCAATATTTTTCTAAATATCAGATTTATAAAATGGTTATTCTGAATTTTTTCTAAAATCGTAGAATAAAATATCAAATTTTGGGTCCTAAAAAAAATAAAAATTATACGTTATTGCTGTAGCGCGTTGGTACAATAATAATTTAAAAAAAAAAAAAAAAAACAGCTACAAATTATTAATAGAACAAAAATTATTATTGTACTTGTCAATAATCGTACTGGAACACCCTGTATACATACAATTCCAACAGCCTTGAAAATATCACAAAAGACGTTACTCATCGTTATTATAATTTTATATTCTAAACAGAACGAAGAAGCGTATGAATTTACAATGATGATTATTTTTTATTTTGTTCCGTTCTATGATCACTTTTTCGTATAGAAATACTAATCCAAAAGCTTCGATCAGCCACTTTTTGTATCAAAATTCGGCTCTAAATAGTACTTTATACTCAGCATTTTTTTTAAATTTACATTATTTCAAAGGGTTTACACTTGTCACTTTGATTTTTGGCCATTGGTGGTACCCTCCCCTCCCTCCCTTCCCCTACCCAACCATAACATGAAAATCCATGGCAATGTAGTAATTATTGTTACATGGTTATTGTATATTAGTATATTAACTCAACTTCTGCTCAGAATCGTTTTATTGAAGAAATTTTCTATAAAATTCTATACACCCACCAAAACTATCTCGCTCGTGGAGTGGAGAATACCTTAAATGCGAAGTATGTCCGGCTTTTTAGTATCTAGTATGCCCAGTGAGATCGGACAAAATGCGAATTGCTCGGTCACCGGGCTTTGCCCGAAACATCTACAATATTATATAAAAGTGTTTTAAAGTTAAAATTTGTGTGAAACTAATTTTCTCACTTAAAATAATTTTATATTCTGACTGTAGCAAAAAAGCTAATGTTTTTACAATGATGTTTATTTTTTATTTCTTCTTCTAAATTTCCAAAAATGACCTTTCTAAAGTACTCTCCAGAGGAAAATTCGGTTTTAAAAATTTACTGGTCGAAACTTTCAATTCGAAAATATGTACACATAAAAAAAAGCAAAAAAAAAGGAATAAATAAATTTCATTGTAAAAACACTAGCTATTCTTCGTTTTTCTCAGAATCTAATATGCGTTACATAATTAAATAAATAGTTACTGTTACAAGAATTGTATAATATGTAACTTAGTATATTATGTCTCGTTGTATGTTGTTACTTGATACTACTGCATGGATATAAGGTATTAATTACAATATTTTTCTTTTACAAAGGAACACGGATTATTTTATTATGTATTAATAGTATTAGACATCAGTAAACTTTTATGTGTTTTTCCGGGTTCAAATCTTACCTAGTAAAACTAAATATTTTACACTTTTTTCAATCGTGATTTACCATCATAGGTGACACGATAAATATTAATTCTAATTATGTTATAGTACAGCGTTTTTTAAACTGTGGATTGCGAATCAAATTTTGGTGGGTCACAGGAAGTTTTTTTTAAGTTCATAGATTCTAAGAAATTTATGTTTTTCATCAATTTCCCCTCCCCACTATCAATTGATACAGTTGAACAATTGCATACATTTGTAAAATTATGTTCATAATTAAACAATAAGTTAATAAGTAATAAAATAATAAAAAATTTAATTGGTTTCTTTCAAACTTTTCTCAAACATTATCTATACTCTAGAACAGTGGTGCCCAACCCGCGGCCCGCGGGCCTCATGTGGCCCGCGAAGTATTCTATGTGGCCCGTTACGAATTTTCTAAAATAAAAAAAAAATTTAAAAATGTATGAAAAAATGTTTAAATTATTTATTTTCATACATTATTTTTATTTAAATTTATGAATTCATTGAAATAATTATTCAAAAAAATACAATTATAATGATAATAATAAAACTAAAAACTATACAAAAATGTTTTACTTTTATTTTTAATGTGAAATTTAAGCTTGTACTTATTTTACTAATAATGAAAAATCTGGTTGAAATTTAGTGTTCATTATCATTTATTTAATTCGTAATCTTTTCAACAGACAATAAAAGGTAAGAAAATAAGTCCAATATATAAAATTATTTTTGTACTTTTATACTTTGTGGCCCGTTTGAAGATAATTGTTTACCAAAGTGACCCGCCAAAGGAAAAAGGTTGGGCATCACTGCTCTAGAACAACCAAAAAACGAAATAATATCAATGTATCAAACTTTGAACCGTCTTTTCAAAATTTCAAAAAATCTTTTCTAAGTGCTCGCTTACGTTGTATAAGAAACATTTGTGTAAAATTTCAAGAATTTAAACAACTTACTTTTGCACAATCATTTGAAAATTATATCGGTATCAATGATCACAGGGTATAAAAAGTACTAACGCCGACATCTACTACATTTACTAGGGTAAAGAATTACCTACACTAAAAAGATAATTAACTGTTTGTAAAAATGTAAATTAGTTATTATACTGTATCCACCACACAATATCTAGAACTCAAAATCTTCTGAGAAATAAAACAGTTTGTCCATTACAGAAATTTACCAAAGGGAATGCTCAAAAAGTGAAAAATAATACATTATTTCAAAACATGAATGTATAATTATATCATTACGACTTTGAAATAAATGTTAAGTCGTTATGAATAATAAAATCATCAATATTAACGTACATTTTGTTATAAATGTTATTAATAACATTACAATATACTTACATATTACTATATTATGTTTACAGGACAAACTGTAGATGCAATATCGACTCCTTTTGTGGGAATCATAGTTGACAAATTTGGAAAAAAGAAAAATTGGATTCTATTAGGTATTTATAATATAATTACACATCTTGTAGATTGCAGTTTATGTATTGTACCTTATAATAACACAGAATGTATGAAAATTATCACTTATTTTGTGTGGTAAAACTAATTAAATTCATAATTTTTACAGGTACTGCAATGGAAGCCATAAGTTTTCCAATGATGTATTTTGATTGGAATTTGCCCGTAGCAGTGACCGTTTTAATTTACGTTTGTATAATTTTGACATTTCAAATGGCATGGGCTCTTGTCCAAATTTCACATTTGTCATTGATCCCCGAACTGACAGGCTTGCCGTCAGAGAGAGGAATATTGACATCAATAAGGTGAGTATAATACAAAACATAACGACTGTACCTACTGTAAAAATTATGAAAACTAAAAACAAAATTTATCCAGCAAGCTATAAAGGATTGTTTAATTTATTATTATGTAAGTATTCTCTTCGCGGGGGTGGGGGGAGGGGAATTTCAATCTTTACGATAGGTACATTTGGCGGACTACAATAATTACTAGGTTTCTACGCACGAAGTACATAGTAGATATTATACGTTCACTGAAAAAAAAGTCTACATAGTATGAAAAAGTTAAATATTAATTATTAAGTCATTTTATTATGTACATTATTACTATGTATTATACAAGACAAGTATAAATGCAATCTGCATATGATTATACAACACATATTGTCAATAATTGTCACTGACCGATTTTTTTGAAATAGATAAATTAATAAATAATAAAAATAAAATAATATGCATTGCTTTTTCGTTGCGAATTAGCAAAAAAAATTTTATAATTGTTTAGCTCTAAAACCTAATCGAAATTTGATTTTTCTACCCTTAAATAGAAGTCAAAATACACGGATTGGAATTAACAACTACTACTATTAAAGAGATCAGGGGAAATTATTCGGACGTATTTTCGTTTTATGTATAATGGAAATTTTTACCAGACATCAATAATTATCTCATAAAATTATTTCCATTTTGCTATTTAGGAAAACAATATTATTATAAACGATATTATTTAAGTAAATTAAAAACGTAAGTTTCCCATTATTCAGAATATTCGAATAGATTGATAGGTACTTCATCTGATTCATAATAAGTTCTAATGTTTTTTTTTAGATATGTATTCACGGTGTCCACGAATATTTTAATGTTTGTTATTGCTTGGTTCGTGTTCAGAGGCGTACGGAGTACGGACAATATGGGCAGTCTCATCGGTCCTAATGACTTAGAAAAATTCCAAGTCAGTCATTTAAGAAATAATAATATTGCAGAAATTAAATTTTAAGATAATATTTTTGTGCAAACTTACTATAAATTAAGCGCTATTAATACAAAAAAAAAAAGTTGTTTAATATGATCCTATTCCATTATGATTCAGATTTTAGCACTGATCGCCACAACAATCGGTATATTTTCTTCGTTGATTTTCCAATTGCTTTTGCAATACTCGCATAGCACGAATAAGACGCAGAAGTACAGAGGAAACCGAACGTTGAACATGGACAAAATACTTAAATTTTGTAAAAGCGTCGAGTTGTATCAAGTGGCCGTTGTATTCACGGCGTGCAAACTGTTGATAAACGTCGCTCTGATCTACATACCGCTTTTCATCAACGAATCGGCAATCGGCGAATCGGGCACGATCGCCAGCATACCTTTAATAGCGTACCTGTCTTCTCTGATCACCTCCATGGTCGTGGAGTACGTAAGACCGTGTTTAAAATCTGGAAAAGTAAGTAAAATTAGACATTGGAAATAAGACGTGTGAAATAAAAACTGAAATACATAATATATTGTACTTACTTAAACTACTCTGCAGCCCCCCCCCACCATCCCTTCCCGGGAAATTCAGACAGAATATCTGTCAAATATGCTTGTAAAACCTACTTCGGTTACATATTAGTGTCTAGGGCTAGGGACTTATAGGAATTAGAATGTGTTTTCAAAAATCATTCAAAACATAGCTAAGCAATGTAGAAATGCGTTTCATAACACCAGGAGTTGTATGCAGTTCTCTTTAATTTGCATATTTTGCATAATATTTAGCTCTTTTTTCAATATAAGTGCATATTTCACATATTTTTCATTATTTAATTTGAGTTTTCTCGGTATTGGAAAATTTTTTTACTGAATACCTGAAGAGATTGAATATTATTTAATATTTTTATTTGTTTAAATGTAAGCTTAAAAAGAATAAAAGAAGAATTAATAATACACATTATAATATATTATACAATACGATTTTTAAATATTTTGAGTTTTTACATTAAAATTTATGTTTTATAAGAAATTATTTTAGCATTTTCGCATATTTTTAGAACATATTTCGTAAATTTTATAGCATATTTGGCACATTTTTAGAGCATATTTTAAGTTACATACATGCATATTTTAAGTTTTTTTAGAGTTATAAGTCCCTAGCCCTACATATTACATAATTAATCAAAATTAAATATTATGTGAAATCGCGAACTAGATGGGAGCTCTTCACAGTTTCATCCATTATTATTATAGCCATAGCCCTTCTCATTGGCGTCCACATACATTTTTTTCAGGGGTAGGGGCTAAGTTATACCTTTTGATACATAAATAGATATTTTTTACACCAGCCAATTTTTTTTTCACATTTACACCGATTAGATGTTAGTAAGTAGTTAAATATTTAGATTAAATTAATTTAATTCGTTTCCATGCAAAATCAAAAGAACCCTACCTACACTAAAAAATATTATTTGTTATAGAAAAAATCCAGATATAATTCGCACCATTAAAACCATGGGTATTCTTATTCCTCGGGTGGGATATTCTCGGTAGGTGTGTTGAGTTTAATAAAAACAATAAACATTTTCTTCAATAAAACGATTTTAAGCGGAGCTCATTATTATACATAACAATAATTGTCAATTTTATATTGAGTACCTATGTTTAACGATTTCAAGACACAATAATTTTTTAATCAAACAAAAATATAAATAAAAGTATGTTTGGTAATACTTATATCTATTGATGTAATAATGAAGGCACTCTTTTTCTATGCAATATTATTCCCTAGTTTATATCTACATAGCTTAATTACTGACCCAGAGGCATATAAACTCGACATAGTTTTGTACAACTCTCTCAGCTGACTAACAATTACATATTTTCAGTGTAAACATTTTTAGTCACAGGTTCCACATTTGACATTAAATTATTATATGACCTTGATGGTCAACAACTCAAACAATAATTATTAAGTATTAAAATTACCTGATGTATAAATATTGTTCAGCCAAACAATACATAATATTTTGTTTGTTTCTAAATGGCCTAAGGCTACAAACATTTTTATGATTTTATGTTGATAATATCAACAGGCACATTTGGTAGGCAAAAAAAAATGTATTTTGACTGACTTTAAATACGCCTTTAAATTTATAAACGAACACAAGTATTGATACTAGACACTAGTTATTAGTATGATGTAATAGTATGAATATTAAAAAAATAAATCCAAATACTTTACATTTCTTTCAAAAAAAGTTAAGTGATTGTGTAGTTTGGCTGAATAACTCTAAACAATCTTTTTATCTGATACTTCAGAATTTAAAAATGAAACATATCAGCGATGTATATAAATATTATATATTATACAAAAATCAAAGTTGAATAAACTTAGTTAAAATGTAATACATTTTTAGGTACTAGTTTTATAAAATATATGAAAAATCACAAATTACTTCCATATGTTTGATAATAAAAAAAAAAATAAAATAAATGAATATTGTCAATTATCTATGAAAATATATTAAATATGTATAAATGAATTTTTTGCTTTCAGATGATCTTTTCAATAGGTAGCATATTATCAATTTGTGGGTCGTTCCTGGTATTATTCAATCCTAATAATGAACAAACGTATTCATACTTATGCTTGGCTGCAATATGCTTTGGTAATATTTTTTATTTTTCAATAAAATATTTTAAACTTTATGAAAATACCCCTAAAATTGTTTCATGTGTACCAGTGTACCACGGTATTATTCAATATAAAATTAATAATAAAAATTATATAAAATTCAAAATTCAAACTATTAGTAGGTAGTTATTTAATTTTAAGTCTTCATTAAAATACAAACATACCTATTGCAAAAGTTAATAGTATAATCAACAAAATTAACTATAAGTCAATAAACATAAAAATAAACTATGAAAAAGGTACTAAATCTACTTCAAAGTCCTCAAATGAAAAAAATGTATTTGATCTACAACCTTAAATTAAATTTTCTTTTATTATAATCTGTAAAAACATCTACTACTTTGACACTTAGTTAATTTCAATACTGTTTTAGTACTTCATTCTCAATAAAAACAATTCTTAATCGTTGATTTATCAACAGTAAAAGTAATAAGTGATTAAATTAAAAAATTTTTACAGACTAACTAATACCAGCATCACAATATGCTTATTCTCTTTGATGAAACTATTGATTTTCTAATATAAAATAATATATAGTATGTATGATAATACAATGGTAAAAAAGCCGAACATACTTCGCACCACAGTTGGGATGCTCTTGGTGAGTGTATTGCATTTTAAAGAAACGATAAATCATTTCTTCAATAAAATAATTCTGAGCAAAGCTTTAAATTAATATTCAATAATAACTATTATTGTCGATTAGATTATATTTAACAAATGTTATATTTTAATATTAATATCGATAATTGAAGTAATAAATGTCTATGAAAAAAAAATCAATAAAAATCAATTTTTATTAATTTATAAATTGAAAACTCTTCTTTAATTAATGTAATTGGTACTTCTGTGTTTTTATGGGAATATTGGGTTTTGAGCTATTTATAGATTTGACTTTATTTTTCAATAATGCTGTCCACTTAAATTCACTATTTTTTTCAAATGTCTAGTAATAGTCCAATAGTATTAATCAATAACAAAGTATTTTATGTCTATTTTTATTGATAGTAAATTATTTGTAGCATTAAAAATGTATAGGTAGTAATTATTCCGAATTTTTCTCAATTAAATCCTTATAAAATTTTTAAATATTCATTCGTGAAAAATTTTTTTACACCAAAATATTCGCAATGAATGTACTTCTCCATCTGTGTGCCAAGTTTCATAAAGATTTATTAAACGTTTAAGAGTGAAACATAATGTAAAATTATTGAATTTTGTCAAAATGCTAATTTTAAAGTAATAAAAAAAAATCGACTTACGATTTTTGAAATTTTTTCAGTACCATTGGTCATACACACGAGTATGTTTGTATTGAATTTTCAGCTCTTAATATCCATACATTAAAATTTTATGAATTAAAAACTTACGAAAAACGAGAAATTCCCAATTTTTTCAGAATTCTATACTTGCCTCAAGATTAGTCAAATGTTTCTTTGAAAATTTTATGAGGAAAGCGCGCGACTATTTTTAGTTTTTGATGAAAGTTTCAAGTCTCTATCTCTATATTATTTTGGAAGTAATTACTAAATAACTAAAATTGATTTCATAATAATATATTTTATTTTGGTACCTACCTATTTCCAGTAAATTTTTCAACACTTTTTTCGATTTTTTCAATAAAACCTTGTAAAATTTTGAATTATTCACAAAAAATTTTCTTTCACCAAAATATTTGCTATGTAATTCTCTACCTAAGTGTAAAGTTTCGTAAAGATCGGGTAAACTATTTTTTTTTTTTTTTTTTTTTTTTTAAGCGTTGAAATGTGTAATGTTATGTTAAACTAATAAATTCTGTCAAAATGCTAATTTTAAAGTTAAAAAAAAAAAAACTGCTTACATTTTCAAGGTTTTTTTCAGTACCATTGGTAATATATACATATATGGTAAATCAATACACCAACAAATAATTTAAATATTTCTGTGATCAGCTCATTTAAACATTAATAAAACAATCACAATTATATATATACTATTTATATGTGTACATAAACACAATAAATTTTATATACAGGTGTTATTTGATTATTTAATTTATTAACACGTTGACCGCCACGGGGTTTTTAATAATTTTACTTAATTTTGATATGAGATCTCATACGAAATCTCAACAATGTGCAAAATGTTGATGTTG
>JAIPRM010003403.1:13320-26257 GCA_025469315.1 Stegophylla sp. TES_Ste_2020
TTTTTCAAAAATTTTTTATTAGTAAACCTGTGATTAATTACTTGGCAGACAGGACACAGTATGATGAGATCTCAAAAGAAATCTCATGGCGGTCAACGTGTTAAATTTAATACGTATGAATATGTATAATTTAGTTTAGAATATTTAATTCTATAAATTAATGATTGCAAATTTTAATTAAACTGAAAAAATTATTATATAATTTAAAAATATATTTTATTAACATAATATTATTTTCTAGGTTCAGGAAGTGCAATAACTTCTGTGTTAAGCCTTAGTGTCACAGCTAATCTTATTGGAAATGATACAGATTGTGGAGCATTTATTTACAGTTCAGTTACATTTTCTGACAAGTTGATTAATGGCTTAGTAATCATAGGAATAGAATTCATGTAATTTAGATTATTGTTTTTATATTTCTAAAATATATTATAAAAATATACTGAGTAAACTAATAATTATTTTTTATAGGAAGTGCCCAAATTTAGAAGAATGCTCACATTACTACAGAGACGTTTTGGCATTTGGCAGTGGATCACTTGCACTAATTGGTTTATTAGTATTTTTAACAATACCAAAAATACTTATAAAATCAACAAATAATTGATCATAAATTCAAATGTATGTTTTAAATTCAATAACTGTTGAAATTACAAAAATACAAATGTTCCTTTTTTTTAGAATTTTCAATTACTTTTATATATATATATAAAGTAATTATAATCAAAATGTACATAAATGTTTATATGTTAACTCTATATTTTAATAAACACTATTGAAATATTATTATAAATATCTTTCACTGAGATATTGGATTTTTTCTGGTGTATGGAAATTCTTCCCTATCATGATATGGTTCATATGGATCATCTGGGTAATACCTCCTTTTCTTCCAATATTTAGTAGTCATTTTATCTAATAATGTACACTGTTTAGCATTACAAAATACATGTTGCTTTAATCTTCGTTTTCTAGCCGCTGGTTTTTTCCACATTTTCTTTTGTCGTCCACATTTAGTACGAATCCATATACCCCTAATTAGAAAATAATATATTAGTAAATTAACTAATTTGACATAAAATTTCAAAATAACATGATTTTAACAAAATCTTAAGTTTATAGATAGCAACAATCCAAAAGCGACACTTTTTACAAAATTAGGATTTAGTTATTACAGAATAGTAACATTATTCTCAATTGATTGATCTTGCCCTATTATCGAAATAATTATTTATTATATTAGTAAATACAATTACATAGCGCCAAAAAGAGTTAATTAATTAAAAGGTATACATTGAAAGGGTGTAAGCAGTGGTGTAGCGTAGAATTCAGTTGCCCAGAGCAGAAACCAGGTGTGCCACACCCTTTTGAGAAATTCTTTTTTCACTCACTATATCAATTTGATTGAATTTAATGGAATGTTTTTCTCACTGCTCCAATTTTTGAATTGGCGCTAAAAAGAAACGATCTTTTTTTTTACCTTTTTCAAAAAAAAATGCCACCAAAGGCGGACCCCCTCCCTCTAAGCTATATTATTGGTAAGAAATATTTAAATTATTTATGTTGGCATAAGTAAAAATAAAATTTTACATTGTAGAGTCTGAACAACAAAATTTCATAGTGCTTTATCATTAAGTCAGAATACCAAAAATACAGACAATGGAAAGTAATTGGACATAAGCATCAAATTAAATATTACATCCAGTTTTCAATTGATATGAATGATAAATTAAATCAATGGTAAAAAGAATTATCTAAAATAAAACAAAAAAAACTTTTTTTATTCTCATCAATTTTTCAAAAATATCTTGTAAAATGAGGTATTTGTTTTGTTGGTTCTCTTGAACAATTTAAAAAATGCACAAAAAATAATAATATAAGTGCATGGAGCAAACGAAAAAGAAGTGTTCGATATCTGGCACTCATCACCTGATAACCTAAGCATATATAAGTCTAATAATCACTGTAAAGCCAGAGGGTTAGACTGATGAAACTCGAGAGTACAGTCATAATACAACTGTGTCAATATTAGGTACAAATTTTAAACAGATGAACAAACATTATAATATTAGTCTTGAAAGAAACAAACAAATCAAATATTTTTAATTAATTTAAATAACATGTATATTACCATCCCAGACGATAAAATCGATCGACTACTGTTTTTACAGTTTTCCTTTTCCCCTTTTTCAAGGAGAATTTTGTTAAGCTTCTATTTTGTTGCATGTTGAAATCACATCTAAAATCAGATACATATTATTAATAAAAAAAATGTGCCATATTTCCATATATGTAACCATATTTATTATCATAAATAGAATCATATTGTATCACAAAAAAGTATTAAAAAAAATAAAAATATATTTTACAATGAAATTCTTAAGAGCTTCATTTCTATAGCCATATATAAAAAAATAAGTACTTTCCTATTATATAAGACTACCTATGTCACAATCCTATTATTCTAGACTACCAAAATTTATCACTCTCCTGTTATCTCAGACTACCTAGGCTTTTGGCTTCAGTAAAATAAAGATGAAAGTAATAATGAAGAAATTACATTTAAATACAGAAGCATATTATTATTACATATTTTGTGAAAGAGCCGTAAAAATAAGATAATAAGTACAGAAAACATATAATATACACTACACTGTGATCATGAAATTCATAGATCAATATCTAGATTCTATATCCATTCAACAGCTTTTGTTGTTGCATACACAAGTGTTTTGTTAACTTTACGATTTGAATATTCAATGATGATGTTTGAGATAGTTTGGTTTTATGGGCCACAAACACACTTTGGAATTGGAGTAAAACCCTACTAGCAAGGTCTTAAAAGAATCTTAGAATGTAGATATATAATATGTGCATCAAGTATCTGTTTTAATTTTATTACATAATAAGATATTATACATTAAATTATTCATTTATACCTACTAAGTATTATTGATGAAAATTAAAAGCAAAACCAAATAAAGTTCCATCTATCCTTAATACTAACTAAATATTTTCACTATACTTAAATGTTATCTAATAATTAATTTATACAATACTTACATAATATTTGTAGGAGTAATTGACGTATTCCTGTTTAAAATTACATCTGTTGATTTCCAGTTAGCGGATAAGATTGTTGAATAAAACCTACTTGTTTCAAAATGGTTCAAATTCTTATTTAAAGAACTGAACAAATTAAATGTTGGAGTTTTATTTTGGACATTATCAGCAAGTGGCCTGATAAGGCGAACACCTCCTAAAAATTAAAAATATTGTGAGTTTGAAAACAAACATTGTATGTTACACAACATGATATAAACAAAATATAAATACCTAAATAAGAATAATTTTATTATTTGCATTGTTGAGTTTATTTTTATATGAAATATCAACAAAAAGATTAGAAAATTGGGTTATTACAATCACAAAAGATCTTTTACAAGAACAGACTTTAATTAAATACATACCCTATTATTTTTACATGCTTTTAATCAGTAGGTACCTACCTAGGTAAATAATTTTTAAAGAAAATTAAATATGTAACTAATACATTATTTCCTAAAAGATGAGCGTAACATCTAAAATGCGCTTAATTTAAATATTATTCAAGCCTCTTACAACTTGTTAAAATTAATTGACATACAAAAATCACTAGGTACCTACATAATTAAGTACTTTGAAATTTTAAATACTATTATTAGCTAGAGGGTAATTAAGACAAGATATCAGTACTGTCCAATAAAGTTCAGAAAATTATGAGAATTCAATATAAGTAAAAGATTATAAGTAGACTCATTCCAGATGAAACAATTTAAAATTTTTGTTAAAGTACAATACTTTAAGAAAATTATACAGTTATACCAATCAAACAGTTAATAATAAATTTACTGACCAGATAAAATAAATCCACAGGCTCGTCTCAACATATTGTTTAAATGGTGAAGTCAGAAAATTTAAATACTATTATAAAAGGAATTCCATGGTAATCATTAGGTCCTTCAGGAGCCGAAGACCAACACCAAGGATTCAATGTGCATAGACAATATCCACAGTTGTAGAGAAAAAATCATAGATAATATATCTATGGGAAAAATGTAGAAAAATAATCAAATGATATCACCACAGTACCACTGAAACAGAACCACATGGCTTGATACTGATAACAAATATAAATTTACCATGATATAATTAGTTAATTATTTAATGAATATAAATATATATTATTATATTATATTATAAAATATATAAATTAGTTAATTATATTATGAAACTTACATTACAATAGTTGAAATACTGAAATTAACATAGATATGGTTACTGGCAAGATGTATTACCTTGGTTACTGGTTATATGTACAATCACGGAGGAAATTCGATAGCACCAATCATCGGAAACGACAAGTTTAAACCATCTGTTTGCTTTGCTATAAAAAGAAAAAACGGCTCAGTCAACAATAAACATTTGCAAACATAGTTAAAGCCTGCAGCGTTTAATCTGTTTAGTTCCAATACCTAAAATATGGCCGAGTTTGTTTTCACACCATGAATTTACATTTAATAACTTTATAATATGATAACCATGAATTAAGAAAGACTTCTTAGTTTATGATGATAACTAGAGGTGTTGATGACAAATGTTTTATCCTATGCAATGCTGTCCAAGCTAAAAATTCGTTTCGTGCCTTCCTGATACAAAATAGACGTTTTGATTACAACTTATAAATGCATTTTATTTTACTTTTTAACGTAATTTTTTTTAATTTTTTCATCATTACTTCTTAATACAATTCATCTTTTGTAGTTTTTATAAATTATTGGTAATTTTTTAAATTTATTACCTTATTGGAGAGTTTTTGTTACAATTATATTTACTTCATTGGTAGGTGCCATACTATATTATACAAATTTTACAACATTTGCTTTTACAGAATATACCCCGATGTATGCGCTTATTGAATATTATATTTATAAATTGTATCTAATCAACCCGATAGTCTCTTTGTCTATATAACAACATTAAGTTCATTTTTTAATTTTCTAACTCAATTTAAATATGTTTGAACATTTACAATTACATATTTTTCAATTCGTATTTTAAGCATTTTAAAATCAATACATTATAAAATCAATGGTAAAAATAAGAGGACAGTTTGCGGGTCACCTTATCAGTTCTCGATATGCAACCTGTATATCTTAAATCGTGGGTTCGGTGCACATTTAAATTATTTTAATGCTCGACACCGCGATAACGGCGAGGTTTATTCTCAAATTTTCACGCATGTCACCACCATTGATATGAATACTAGTATTTATAATAATCAATGTCACTAACGCGTCTCAGCGGCTCCGTGGACATGCATTTGCGGGGACGCACGTCAATATAATGCAAGTGTATACTTGCTTTATCGCATTATGGTCGTTGGCAAAAATTCCGTTCGATTTATCCTATACAAATTTCCTTTTTAAAATTATATTTTTAGCCTTAAATTTTATAAATGCTTATTAAATGTCTCATTATTTTTTTTTTATCATCATTTTTAACAAAAGTATATATATTGGGTAGCATATATTTGCATATAATAAAAAAAAAAAATTAGAATATATCAAGTGCATATTTAAAGGTTTTTTGGTGCATAAATACATACTTTTTTAAACTTTTTGAGTGCATACAAATCCGGACACTAGTTTTAGCAGTTATAGGCTCAACCTTAGATCATATTATGTTATCTAAGGGCTCAACAATCGTGGTCAGAAGTGATAAACTGATAATCTTATCATTACAAAATCAACACAACAAAAACATGCGAAGTCATGATATAATCATATCAATTATATCATAAACATGAACTACATAATAATATTCTACAACTGCTACAGGTTTTTTATGCTACAACCATACACCCGTTCAAGACGTGTTTATGTTGATTGGGCACTGTAAAGTTGAACGTTTTATTATCTATACTATTTAGTCGCGTAAGACGTAAAAATTATACACCCGATGTCAACAAAATCAATGGTCAACAACAATACATTAAACGTGCATCTAATTGAACCCGTCTGCCCTTCTTTTGTTTTCGGCTTATCGAGTTTTGCATTAACAACTTCTACTTCTATGATTTTTACGTCACAATGCATTTATTTCTACTAATTACTACGCAGTACGCAATCAGGCTATAATATTATATTTTGAAGAATTATTATTTCGATGACAATTGGATCATTGTACTGTTGTTTGACCACTGTGATCGGCTACTTGTCACATTTTAGAAAATGTCGAAAATGATATCCATGCGGTTCGTTTGTTTGGCGATTTTTGTTCTTTTATCGCACGATCGAGCAGAATGCGTATCGTTCTTTCACTTAAATCTGGATCCTCCTCCAGTCACTCAAATCGCTTTGATGGCCAGATATATAGTCCATCATT
Organism: Stegophylla sp. TES_Ste_2020; assembly: GCA_025469315.1. NCBI lineage: Eukaryota > Metazoa > Arthropoda > Insecta > Hemiptera > Aphididae > Stegophylla > Stegophylla sp. TES_Ste_2020. The sequence goes on from JAIPRM010003403.1 coordinate 19,747, forward strand.
CAGGTATAGCCCAATGAATAATAATTGTATTCCAATTTTTTTTCTTTTTAGTAAGTTAGTATTAAAACTACATAAAATTAAGCAAAATACTCCAAATTTGTTTTATTTTTAATAATAATATTAAATAATACTGATTGTTAATTTTATGCTTTCTTATTAGATGTACATATTTTTAATTTTCACGGATAGATAGTTAATAAACTTTTTTCATATTTAGTTTATGTAGATAGTGAAAGAGTTACGTTACTTATCCTGGAACCTTGTTTGAATTGGACATATTTACCTAACTAAACTACATTTATTCAAAATATTTTCTGATTACTAATATGATATGTTCATAAATTAACAACAATACATTTTTAGATTCTGAATGAAGTGAAAAAGATAGTATTTTTACAATGATTTTTCTTTTTCTGTAACACTTTTTCCTATGAAAATACGGTACTTTTCTGTTATCCCAACTCCATACCACGTCTACTCAATTCTGTTATCTGGACTACTATAGTATTATCCAGATTGTTCTATATTTTAATACATAAAACACATGGATTGCCATTTATATAAGAATGTATATTAGTATAACGTCATCAAAATTATCCACTGTTGTGGTAACATCCTTCCAGCATTGTTCTTTCTTTTTGAAAACATACTCTCGTCGATTTCAACAATTTTTCCTGGTTTAAAAGTTCAAATGGTTCAAAACGATGGTTTTAGCATTATAAGTTTTAGATGTACTTATTTGACCAGTGTTGACTTGTAGTGATAGCTGCCAATTCACAAATGCAGTGGATTTTGTTACATTATTTATATAAATATAGTATAAAACTTAAGCTTTAACCTTTTGTTGATGACATTAGTAATAATGGTTTACTTATAATTTTTTTTATTCCATAAAATAGGTAATTTTTTATTAAAATTAATTTTATTATGTTCATTTTAATTTTTATCATCATATATGTTGTAAAAATTATTATAAATGTATATGTACCTATATGTTATTAGATTGGACAACATTATCTTATTTGGGAAATCAGTCATTTATGGATGGTATACCAATGGGTAGAGTATATTCACTTAGTGATGGAACAATCAATAATAGCACTGGTGTACCCTACATTATGGTTTCACCAATGGATTTAACATTTCAGGATGTTATGGTAAATATTTAATTATAAAATATTACAATTCTTAGGTTATTATACTTCATAATTTTTATAAAAGTGATTAAATAATTTCTTATTTAAGAAAATATATTTTGTTGTTTACCTACTTGACATTTATTGATTTTTGATATCGAATAGCATTGATTAATAATATTATTAATTAATAGTGTTTGTTTTTGTATTTAGTACCATAATGTGAAAGAAATAAAAATATATTTACTTTACCTACTGTTAATACTGATTTTTATACATTTTTGTTTTGAGTAGAAAACCAAAAAATGTTCTCTTGTGATGAGTCTTGCTCAGACAGAATATTGTATCAAAAAAGCTTATGATCCCGAAGATCCACGTTGTGCACAAGTCATATTAACTGGGAATTTTGTTAAGGTTAATACTTAAAAATCAATTAGTACTTTCTATTTTTCAATTGTCCATTAATATTTTTATCCATTGCAATTGTAATTTATTTTAGTTGGATCAAGATGATCCTGAATGGAAAGTAGCCAAAGAAGCTTTGTGGACACGACATCCTGTTATGAGTACATGGAACATTGTTGTACCTGGTATATAATTCATTTTAACATAATAATATTATTAAATTGTGTAATTTCATTCAGTCGTTTAAATATATTTATTTTTTTATTATTTTAGGTCATGATTGGCAATTTGTCAAAATAGAAATTGAATATATTACTCTTCTTGACACGTTTGGTGGCCGCAAGTATCCAACAGTCGCAGAATATTTCAGTGTGACTCCAATTTTAAAATTTTGGCCTATGTCAAAGCGTTCCACTATCACTATAAAAGAGAATGTTATTATTGTTGATGAAAATTTTAAAAATGTGTAATACTTTTATTTTTAATAATATTGTATACAAAATTACTAATTTTAACTTATAGACTGATTTCTCCAACTCTAATTATCTAAATCATATTATATTTCAATGATCTAGTATTTTATATCATATAATATTTTATATAATAATAATATGTTTGTATATTTTAGAAATATTTTGTTACCTATGAAATTTATAATGGTAATGTTTCTAACAAAATATACTTAACCAGTGAAAACTCTATTAACAGGCATCTCTCAACACCAATTATTGGTACATAATTAGTTTTTAAACAATATACATCTTACCTTCTCAATAATGGACACTTCAGAATTGAGAGAAAAGTATTGTTCTTGGTTATTCATCAAGTAAAGTTTCACTATAGATTTATAATTATACATTTACTGTATATTTGCTATAGGTTGTGAAATAACTAGAGCTTGAAAACGTTATCACAACAGGAAATGATGATTTAAATTAACAAACAATATTTATACAAAAATGTAAAATAATGCTATGTATAATTTGACATTATACTAAAATATATTGTATCAAAATAAAATTGAATTTTAAAATTCGGATTATTACATTTTTTACCGTTTTTTTGTAAATTTTTGGGTAGTCTACGCTTGGGCATAGAAAAAGTATTGAGAATTTTGAAAAATTACCTCTTTAATGTACCAACTAGACAACATTTCCAATCTATAGAGTTACTGATCAAAATGTTTGACCAGTATTTCTACCCAAACTAGTGATTACATACATTCGGGAAAAAATGCATTCTTTGCTTTCGCTCAGAACCTTAACAAAAAATAAATAAATAAACATTATTGTAAAAACACTAGTTTCTTCACTTCCTTCAGAATGTAAAAGTAAAAATATGTTCCATTTATTTTATTATGTACTTAAGAATTTTTAACCGTGACTGGACTAGATGTGCCACGATAAACATTAGTAAACATTTTGTTACCATGCATAAATGTTGATTCACGATAATTATAGCCCCCCTATTTAATTTTATTTTATTATGATGCTTATATTTTATTGTAATTTGAAATTATTAATGGAGTATTTTTATTAGGTATATGCCAATATATGAAAATCAATTTTCGTTTTTCGTAAATGTTGTATGTAACAAAATAAATTATTGTTCAACATTTAAGTTCAATATTCTTTAAAACTGATAATTACTATTGTGTATTAGTTTAAGCTTCGTTCTCGAAATCGTTTTATTGAAGAAATGATTTATCGTTTCTTTAAAATTAAAAACACCCGTCAAGAGTATGCCATCCGCTGTGTGAAGTACATACTTTTTTTATATAGCCGTTTAAAGTTAGAATTAGCATAAAACTGGTCATATTAAAAATGTAAAATATTGATTTATTTTAAATCAAAACTTCTAAAAATGACTGGTTCTTATTTCCGTAGACATTTTCTTTTATCAAAATATTTCTCATATGTAAATTTAAAAATAAAATCATGACGGATAATCCGAATGTTTGCAAATTTATTTTCATAATAACCACATTATATATTATTAAACAAAATTTGTCATTTAAATTTTATACATATAGTGAAATGGGCATGGGGATTAATCTTTTATCGAATAATTGTGATTTTTGAGAAAATTTTTTTGTCTATTCCACAGTATAATTATTGAATAATAAATATAAGAACTATAAATAGTTAAAAACCCAAATAATTCCTACTACTTGTTTGTTTTCAACTAGTCAATGTGTCCATAAAATTTATTGCCCTACCATTTGTGTTGGGTTAGCACTTCATTTGTTATTATTTATTAGTTTAAACAATATGTTTTTTTTTTCAAACCTTATTTTGAATGATATGCATATTTACAATAATTAATGATTATTATCAAACCGAAATGTCATCACAAGTCGAGAAATATTTTTTGATGTTATCCCATTAAAATAGTCAAATACCAAATAAAAAGAAAATTTGATGTTATGAAAATAGATTATTATTGATATAGATATAGATATTAACACACAACATTCGAGTATTCAGCGTTAATCGACTCGAAAAAAAAATTATAAAAACAAAATCACTCTACTCACCCAACGCTCTATTAAATAACTGTTGTTATTTGAAACATACCTAACCAACAATAATTATAATAATTGTATTTGTATATTATCTAAAGCTCTGCTCAGAATAGTTTTATTGAAAAAAAAATGATTTATCGTTTCTTCAAATATTTAATACACCCACCAAGAATATTCCACCTGAGAGCGAAGAATACTCACAAGTATGTCCGGTTTTTTTTTTTTTTTCATTATGAAATGTTCATAACAAAATATATATTTTTGTAGTCTAGACTTTAGAATAACATTAGATTTAATCGTTCTATTACAATAATATTTATTTGTATACGCTCTGTATAAGTCTTTATTGGAGTAATAAAACAACAATAGTGTCCATTAAACAGATGAAAATACGTTTTTTTAATGCTTGTGCAGACTATACGTCAAACCTATTGTATTTTTTATTAATCGAATATATTGCGTTCAATTACTCGTCCACAGCACTTATCATTTGATGACGAATAAATTAAACGAGATCTTGGGGAGTAGTCCATATTAAGTGATTCGTCCTTAAATTCCAATGCACTTTATGTGAAGTGAGTACATCAAACCTACTGCATGATTTGAACCGCGATTCTGCAAAATGTCTTCGTTCAAAACTGATTGAAGCTTTTGACCGCAATTATTTATACTGCGGAAGCTCATAGACACGAAATTGACCGCTGTTTAATCAACAAAATTTAAACATCATCTACGTTTTTCCAGGGGGAAAGTGTGTAGCAAAGATTTTCTAGTCAACACTTTTGGACGAGTATTTCTATACGAAAACTTGTAAACATAAAAAAAGTAATAAAAAAAAAAATATTAATAAATAAAGTGGGCATCTTTCCATGTCTGATTTTAAAATTAGTGGGCCGGTTATTGAAGTTGATTAACGAGTTTTGGTAAAAAATATTCCTACCTTTAAAATTTTAAGTAAATATAATTTTATGCATAAATGGCTGGGAATTATTGTAACAGTGATAATTACCTTATAGTTAAGTCGTCTATTTAATATATACGAAGTTTTGCATATGAACATGTATAACAACAATAAAAATCCCATTATTTATATATATATATTTTTTTTTTTTCAAAGTTAGTTGTTACCTATAATTGCATCAACTGATCGGATAACAATTCAAAAAAACAAAACGACTACTCTTAAAAATATTAGTGATTTCAAAATAAAAGAACTTTTGAAATTAGAAATCTAATATAAGTATTTTACTATTTTGATTTCATTATAGGTATCATCACCTACTTCCACTATCGGAAATTTAAATTTGAAATTGATATTTATTAAATGGATAAGTATTGACTAAAATGTTAGAATGTGATACAGCCAAAGAATATAATCTACAACAAGTAGTTCAAAATGCATAAAAAATTTTATATTTATTTAAAAATTTGAACCAGTAAGAAAGCAACTGTAAATTAATAAGATATTATAATTATTATTATTATTATTATTATTATTATTATATTAGCTATTTATTAATTCCTCCTTGTGTTTTTCGCCAAAAATGTAGGTTATTGTACTTTTGGCAATTACAATTTCGTAAGATGAGAATTGTATTAGTATAAAAATCTGATCATTAATTGATTTTAGAGTTAAACGAGCTGTTTTGTATTTTTCTGTCATATTGGACGGATAAAACTAAAATGACGCCACTGATGGCTGATAAATTAATTTATATAGTTAAGAAAAATAATTAGAATAAGCTCCATTAGAAACGTCATATTATATTCACACCGGTTTAAACCAACAACACATATTTATTGATTTAACTTATCTTGCACTAACATATCGCATTATTGAAAAGAATGTAAGTTAAGGTTGATTTTTATTCACATAAGACTTTTTTTAGAAAAATTTAATTTAAAATAAGAAAATAGGATACTGGTTAAAAATCGAAAGTTGTCAGAATTAAAATATTTTAAAATGATGAATTAAAATATTATTTATATGAAAAACATAGTACAGCAAGTATAATCTAATAAAATGATAAAAAAATCATATAATGAAAATGCATCTCAACTCATCCATTATAAAAAAAAAGGACATACTTCGCACGACGGGTGGTATTCTCTTGACGGGCGTATTAAATTTTATAGAAACGATAAATCATTACTTCAGTAAAACGATTCTGAACGAAGGAAGTTAATAATATAAGAAAAAAAAAATGTCCAAATTTTTTTTTCACATTTTCAAAATTTTCTTGCGCCAAAATTTTTTTTATAGGATTTTCTATCAATGTTTAAATTTTCATAAAATTCTGATCGAAAAATCATGGTTTTCGAGTCGTTTTTGTCAAATTTTGGGTAGTTTTTTCCAAAAAAAAACATTGAAGAATTGAGAAATTCAAAAAATGACCTCTCTAAAGTACAATCTAGAGGCGAATCGGGTTTTAAAAAGTTATTGATC
>JAIPRM010003404.1:0-26248 GCA_025469315.1 Stegophylla sp. TES_Ste_2020
CACCAAATTTCAAAACAATCGGTTAAGCCAATTTTCTTATATGTACGTTAAAGTGCGTAATTTTAAGTAAAACTAACGAATTCAGTAGAAATTCTAACTTCAAACGGGTATAAAAAAAAAAGATGACAAACGATTTTTGAGATTTTTTCACATCAATTAGACACATATGTCAGTGAGATCGTATTAAAATTTCAATTCTTATATCAAAAATCAAAAATTTTATTACATAAAAACTAACAAAAAATGAGATATTTCCGAAATTTTCAAAATGCCGTACATAACTCAAAATTGATCATATCATTTTTATATTATTAGAAAATGTTCTTTTTACCGTTTTTAGTAGTTGGTGAAAGTTTCAAGTTTCTAGTTCCATTATTGTAGAAGTTATGGTAAAAAGAAATTTTCAATTTTACGAAAATGCCGGTAACTGCATATTTTGCCGTTTTTCGTTAATTTTTCGACAGTTTTTCACCGCGCTTGGAAAAATTATTGAGAAATTGGAAAAATGACCTCTTTAAAGTACCATCTGGGTGTGATTCCGGTTCTATAGAGATACTGATCGAAACTTTCGGACAAGTATTTCTATACGAAGTGTTCACAGAAAGAAAAAAAAATAAAAATAAAAAAAAATAAACATCGTTGTAAAATCATAAGCTTCTTCACTTCGTTCAGAATCTAAAAATACTGATCGAAACTTTTTAACAAGTAAATCCATACAAAAAAGTATATACAGAAAAAAAATTTTAATAAAAAGAAGTAAAAAAATATATATCATTGTAAAAACACTAGTTTCTTCACTTCATTGAGAATCTAAAAATTGCAAAAATCATTATCATTCTATCTCTAGTTATTTTATGTATGCAAATTATAATACGTACTTCAATTTGTTTTTAAAAAATATAAAGAATTAACAATTAAATATCGATAATAACACAGACATTGTTACTCATGCATAATATTAAATATGGTAATGGTCGACTCTAGATAAAAATAAAATTTGATGAAAAATATTATTTGTTTTTTTATATTCATATATTATTATATTTTAACGGTCTATATTACAGTTTTTCATGTAACATACAATTAGGGAGAATTCAGGTAGAATACAAAAGTTGAAACGTCCGAGTATTTTTTTGTTTTGACTCAGCATATTTTTTAGTTTTCCTCTCCGTTACCAGTGTAAATATATTTGCTGATTGTGTCACAAATCTTCGTAACGATCCGAACAAATGCTGTTCTTTAAATCTATTTCAACGAAAGTCTTTTCATTATTTTATTTATGATTTGTCGTCAATAACTCGTAGCTATTATTTTATAAATGACGTCAATCGATTTTGAAACGTAAATGCAACATACCATATTACGTACGTTATTATTATACTGAAACGGTAATTCCAACTGTATATTTTTTAAAAAAAATGAATTTTGCTTAGTTGGATCAGATAAAAAACATGATTCCTGACTCTAGAGCTAAACTTTTAGGGCCCCAATTATAAAATATCAGGAGGAACACACGGCGACACCCTTCGATATGCACACCTATGTAATTATTATTACGATATTGTTAAGGAATTATTTAGAGCTTAATTACCTATTACTGGGACATCGATTAACATGGTTTAATAATTTCTTATCTTTTATCTCATCTAGATGGATTGAAATTAGATGCACTATCTCAGACAAATAATAATTGCGTCATTTGTATTAAATTATATAGATAAAAGAATTTAAACATTTTTGTTACAATGATAATAAAAATTTGTAATGTTAATTACCACTGAATACATTTATTTTCGATTGACAAACCTATACTTAAGTACGTCTCCGATACACATTATAGAAATTTAATTGGATTTTTCAATAGTCTAAAAATAAAATTTATTGTTTAGTTACCATACGAATAAATAAATATTGTTTAGCGTATGATTTTTTTGCAAATAAAATATTTCTATCAATTTTAAATTCTGAACGAAGTGATTGATTATTTTACAATAATTATGTCAATTTTTTTTTTCTGTTAACGCTTTTTTGTACAGAATTACTTGTCCAAAAATTTCGATCAGCAACTTTTTGAAACGGAATTTATATATCTTTTTTTTTTTAATTGGGGTGGGACTACCTGAAATTTGATAAAAATTACACGATAACCAACATTTTTTGATTCAAACTTTATGATGATTTAAACATAGATGGACAATATTATGAGAAATATTTTAGTGCAAGGAAATTTCGAAAATGTGAAAAAAAATTGGACATTTTTTTCTAACATTTTTTCTAATTAAATTTTTTCCTCTTTCCTTTATTTACTAAATAATAAAAAAAAAAAAAAAGAGAGAGAAGTATAGTATAGACAAGAAATCTGGATATACTTTGCAACACGGGTATTTTTTGTTTTTCTGGTCAGATACTCTTGGTGGGTGTGTTAAAAATGACTATTATTATCGTTCTTTATTTTATTAACTTCTTCGTTCAGAATTGTATTGTTGAAAAAATGATTAATCGTTTTTTTTTTTTAATTCTACACATCCACCATAAGTAAATAATCCTAGGAATGAAGATTACCCGTGGTACGAAGTATGTTTGATATTCTTGTCTATACTTTACTTTACTTATCATTGCTTTACTCTTCTTTCTATTTTAAAGTATACTGCTAGTAAAGCATTTATTTTTTAAACTATAAATCATCATGGTAAAAAGTTATCTTTTTATTTATCTAAATGAATTGCAGTCTTTTTTTATCTTTATTTTATATCATGTAATATAATCAATAAAGTATCTTTATCTAGATAAAAATATGTTCAATTATCTTAATTTTTATCTAGATAATTTTTTAGTTATTGATATTTTTGATACTGTATAGTAACAACCTACTTACAATTTTTATTTTTCAAATATTTCACATATTATCTATGTATTGTTTCGGTACGTGTCGCTATAATTCTGTATTATAAAATGTATTACTAACGATGTGATGAAAGGCTGAAAAAAAATACTGTTGAACATGGACAGTTTTTTACAATGATTTCATATTACTAAAAAACTAACTGACCTGATACTACAAAACACTACATACATTCGCACCATGGGTAATCTTCGCATCAGTTCCCGAGTGTGATTTGATACATTTTAAGGAAACGATAAATCATTTCTTCAATAAAATAATTCTGAGTGGAGCTTCAGTTTACATAAGACAATATTTAAAAATAATAAAGTTTATTAATATAAAAAGGTAAAAAAAATATTTTGTACTTAGGAAATTTTATATCCCACTATTAAACGAGAAGAGAAAAAATATATGAGAAAAAACTGTTAAAATAAAAATAAACATAATGTAAAATTACTAGGTGGACTCCTCTCAGAGTCTAAAATTATAATAAACAATGTATTATAATTTATTTTTAAATATGTATATTTTTTTCGCCTGTAATATAATATGATTACCTATAATGACATAACAGTGAAGTACGAGTTTGCTATCTGACCCTTAATAATAATTGTATTATACTGTGTACAAAACTGAGAGCAGTTACCGTTAGTCAACTTATTCAATTCTACATTCTAATTTTAGTTTAAAGTTTGCATTTTTGCTAACTAATGTATATTACTAATTTTTCATTGAAATCACTTCCTCGCACTAATAGTAAATAAAAATGATTTAAAAAATCAACAAAACATATTTCAGTGTTATTCCACTTACATTTAAAACAACAATAAGAAATAAATTTAAATGTATTAGTCGTTCTAAGTTTATTTAAAATCTTCAGAAATATAGATAATAATATCAATGTTGATAAAGTATAATTTAAAATTTTAAAATGGCAAAAAATAAACAAATGAAATATTGATTTAATTTTATAAAATCATTTCATAAAAAAGTAAACAAAATATATTGTATTTTTTTATATTTTTTGCGTCGAAAATGGATTGTTACGAATAACTCGACAATTCTATTATTTCGTTTTAAATATTAATCGGTAGATACATCATCATAATGTTTCCGATTTTCTTGTCATAAAATATTTTTCATTTTGCCGTCTTCTAAGAGAAGGCTTTATATTACGCCATTGCTCCGATATAAATTAAATTAAATACAAATCACAATGACAACGCTGTGGCTAATTTCACCTGGTACACACGCAATCGTACCGGTGTAAGGGGTAGTTAATGCAACCTGAGACGCGATTCGCGCGAAAAAGGGATTTCGGGGCTCAATTCGTGTGCAGCGAGAAGTTCGATTAGCGGCGGTCGTGATTGCCGGGAAATTACTACGACGTAGTGGAAACCGTACGTATGCGTAGATAAAAATTATTATTGACATTGATTAATACAATTTGTTTACAAATCTTTAAAACTTAATATCACTATTACCTATGTATCTTATGTAACTTTACTTTTAAAACTTGATAAATATTGTATAACTGTTAAATTCATTTTTTTTGTTTTTTTTTTTGATAAATATTTTTTGATAAATATTTTTTTTTTTTGATTTTTTTTTTGATTTTATACCTTTTACCATTTAAATACATTAATAAGGTTAAGATTTTGTAGCAAAGTAGTATACGTATTATATATAATTATAGTACAAGTCTGTAAAAAAATATTTTAAATATCAAAAAAAACTCAAAAAATAAATTCAATATTACAATAAAAAAGCTAAACTATATATGTTGCACTATATTATATATTTTTGTCTCCTCGGATAAAAATCGCTCTTCGAGTATGTTAAATTTTGAATAAATTAGAAATCATTTTTCAATATATCAAAAAACTTTGTACTGAGTTTCAGTTTATTACAGTTTTTTTATTAAAACAAAAATTACTATACTCAGCCAGTTTTTTATATTCCAAAATTAACAAGATAATAAATTCCACATAGGTATTAAAAAAAAATAATAATAATAATAATAACTAAAATATTTTTCATATTATTGTCTATCCATATTTAAATTTTCATAGAGCTTGGAAAAAAAAGTTTTAAAGGTATTTTCGTCAAATTTTGAATGGTTTTAACCAAAATTTGGAAAAAACTATTAAGAAATTCGAAAAATGATTTCTTTAAAGTATCACCTAGAGCCAAAATCTGTCAAAATATTTGGGAAATTATTTAAATACGAAAAAATGTTAACAGAAAAATAAATAAATAAAAAATAAACATTAGTGTAAAAACCTAACTAACAATCGACCCATAATTTAAAATGTTATTTTTACTCTTTGGTAAATTATAAATGATCCAGTAAACAAAATATAAAATGTATACATTTTAGATTCTGAATGAAGTGAAGAAGCTAGTGTTTTTACAATGATGTTTATTTTATTTTTTTTAAATTTTTTTAAATTTTTTTTTATTTTTTTTTTTTTGTGTACAACTTTTCGTATACAGATACTTGTCCAAAAATTTCGATCAATAACTTTTTGAAACCTGATTTGCCTCTAGATTGTACTCTAAAGAGATCATTTTTTGAGAATTTTTTCAAATTCTCAATACTTATCTTAAAATTTGGAAAAAACTACCAAAATTTTGACAAAAAATACTCGGAAACCATCATTTTTTGATCCAAACTTTATGAAAATTTAAACATAGATAGACAATAATATGAGAAACAATTTGGCATAAGAAAATTTTGAAAATGTGAGAAAAAAATTTTTGGAAATTTTTCTGACACTTTTTTCCTCATTAATTATTTTTTCCTATTCATTATTTTTTCAGTCTGTTTTTTTACAATATTATAATATGTATATAATAATATACGCTGTAGAATCTTCTACTACAGTTTTCTCTCTCAATAACAATTAGACATTAATTTCTCTATTGGTTACGTTCTAATAATATTATTTCACATTTATTCTACTCAAGTGATCTATGCAGTGATAAATAAATTGAAAAAAAAATGTTCTTCTCGATGATTTCTTTTATATTTATATTAGTTGAAACTTAACAAAAAAATATATTGGATAAGTAAACTTTTAAAATGTATTTACTTAGCACTCAAATTCGAAATGAGAACATATGCTTTAAATAACAATTAAATGGATGATATTTTTCAAATACGCGTTTTTCCTAAAAAAAAAATGACAAATTATGCTATGAAATTTAAATTTTCGTAAGTACTTAAATTCACTTTGGCATCTTTGATTATTGTACAGACGTTATCAAAGAATATGCAACATCAAAAATTAATATCAAAAATACAACAAATCCCGAACCCTCCATTAACGATATACAAAATAATTTTTCCCCATCAAAGAATCAATAATAAAATACACAAAAATACATAAAAATTTGACTTTTATGGAGCTGCATTGTACACAATGAATGTTCATTTGGTGCAACGATTAGCTATCGCTAAAATTATAATGCTTAATAATATTAAAAATTATTGTCTGAATCGCGTACAATTATTTATGATAATTCCTAAAAAGACCACGTCAATGTCCGAGGGCATCGACCGACAGAGGTTTGCGGTGGCGTATAGATTTACATGCCATTATATTATAATTCACACGAGTACAATCAAATAAATGACAAACTAATAATATTTAACGCGCTCGTGTATACGAGCAAATCCATTTCCGGTCGCGCCCCATGAAGTTATTGCCTCGGTGACCTTTATGTTTAGTGATGGTGAAGTGATGAAGTGAGGGGGTAGGATGTACGCGGGCATTAATTAATCGACTGATTGGGCTTCGACATTTTATTTTTAGTAAATAACGAGTTTTCTCGTGAGATATAAGCCCCCCTCCAAAAAAAAAAAAAAAAAAAATTATATATATATGAATAAATAAATAAAATCCAAGTGCTTGGAAAGTTCTTTCTGTAGTTGAATTAATAATTCGCGTTCTCGTTCAGATTGTGAAAATATGAATATTTGTTCATTACTGATCATTTTATTGCGAAAATAAATATTATCGTATTATTTTGTTTGTCAATAGACGAGTTATAATTCGCATAAAATTTAATGTAAAATAAAAAATAGTCACTGTGAATACTGCACTCTAAAGTCCTGTTATTCACAAAACGCAAAATATATTTTATCGTCTGAATCCTTTCATTAATAATATAATAAAATATACATTTATAACATAATATTATGTGATAATCTTAAAACACTGTGGAATATACACTATAAAATGCATCGAAAAAATGTAAATTATGTGCTGTAATATTATCTAAATTTAAAAACTATGCTCTAAAAAATCCAAATATAAAGCATTTTACACATCATTTCAATCATTATTTTGTACTTACAAAAATCACCTCAAATATTACTAAAATAAAACCATTTTAACTTTTTTTTATTTGCTTATCTGTAATTAGTACTAATTAATAAATTCTAAAAAATTATTAATATTGGATACTGCCTACTTGCATTAACGAATATTTTTATTCATCGACAACGAATCACTGAGTCAATATTGACGTTCTAAGTTCCTCATTCACTGAAAATCGTCTAAAATATTCTTTCACATAATATTATTTTAGCTATTTTCCCATTAATTAGCAGTAAATAGCAAATTAATTAGAAAAATATAAGAAAAAATACTAAAACCCTAAAATGTGCAAAAATATATATATAGGTACTAAAAACTTATGGTATCGAATTTCTTTTAGAAAAGAACGAATTTTCTTTTACTTTACTGTTCTTTCATACATTACAAACAAATATGTAAATGCTATAAGTCTCGAGCCCTGTCTATTACACATCAATATTACTACCTTTGAAAACCATACAACTTTAAGCTAGGGTTTTTTTTTTTTGAAACATCTAGTGTTTGATTCGAATACATGAAATTATAATTTACTCTGCTATTAATAATGATATGTGAAATAAACTTAGACTGAAAACGAAGACAAGATTTCTTAACTGCCACTGATCTCTTAACGATACTCGTTTTTTTTTTCATTAAATGATCTAAGCAGGTTCGTATTTAAAGGATAGTTCTGAGGGTCAGTTGCCCTTGGTAGCATTATTTCAAGGGCGTGAAAATGTTTAAATAGTCAAAAATGTAAAAAAAAATTAGTAGGTAGCTAATTTTACTTGAAGAGTAATAAATAATAATATAATAACACAAACATAAAACAAGTTAATTTTATGCTCTTTGTTTGCGTGTCAAATAAAAATAATTTTAATGAATATTCTATTAGGGAGTGTTCATATGTTATTGTCGAATCCATGCATATTTATGGATATAACTATAAACAAAAATTAATTTTCAATGCACATAGGGTAGGTAGGAAGTGAACAATTTCAGTGTTTTTCTAATTTTACTTTTTATAATTTAGTATGTGTCTAAATTTTAGAAAAAAGTGACCCAATTATTTGCGCCATGATGCCTTGTAGTTTGAGTATACTACCAATTCCAGTCTAGTGCGAAGAAAAGAAAATAAAGAAACATTTGAATATTTATTAATAACAATCTTTTTTGGAGGTTGAGGTGGTAAATTTTATGTTACTCCTAGTGTCAAATTTCGTAAATACGAGTATGAATCTAAGTTCGGGTATCGAATTTGTAAATAATCACAGCTTTTTGACTATTGTAAGTGGTAAATATTATGTTATACAATTTTTAGCTCTTGTATACCATTGTATGTATACTTATAATATACCCAATAATTTTAAATCGGCAGCTTATGTTTGATATTCTACTATCACTGAGTGTATGACTTTGACTCGACATTCATTTCATGCAAACAAACATTAGTGACGTAAAACTTGTTCACCATGATTAAAAATTGTGATTTGTTATTTTTTACTAGTAGCTAGTTGGCATTTTTTAAGTATATTATTTTTTAGTTATTTAGAGTAAAAGTTAATTCTGATGTAATTTACCCAAAATATATTTAAACTAAAAATTTACTTTGAATAAGAAGTCGTAATTTTTTATCCACATTAAAGTCGTTTACGCTGTTGTTAAACCGAAATTAAATCGGTATAAAGCGCCATTAATTTCCTTAATACAATAATAACGGTCACCCGTCGTATCCATATCGGGAGACTAACATTTTCCGTAAATCTTTCACCGTAAGCACTGAGAGGTCATAAAAGTAAGATATGTTTTATCTTCTCCAAACGTTTTAAGTACAAACATACCGTAAACAGATGTGTCAGGAGAGATTAACCTTACAGGATTGCTCGTGCGGTTTTAAAAGCGAAAAACTATTAAAACAATTAAAAGTTTAAACTGAAATTATATGAAAGAAAATAATGCCCAAAGTTTACCAAAAGTAAGAACCTAAATATTATACGTGAGATACCAAATGGTGTAGGTTTAGTAAAAATAAATTTAATTGGTATGATATTTTTTGTTCATTTAAACGATTTTATATTAACGGGATAGTTAATCTTATTTTTTTGATAATTTAATACAGACTGTTCAATTTTGTGATGAAAAAATGGCGCAATTTTAACGATTCCGGCATTATTGATTTTGGAATGATTAAATTTGATTAAAATACTATTTAAAATAATCCATTTAACCATAATTGGATCCTTCAAATTCATGAACTGATGTATACATTTTAAATGCTTACAATGAATTTTTAATTTTTTAAATCAAATATTCGAATACTACAGTGGGATATTATGTAATAGAAAATTACTAAATAGTTAGATTTTTGAGCCGAAAGTCTACGAACTTTTTATATTGTTAGATTTGAGAACTGAGAAGGCTTTATTTACGGAACTCAAGTAGATCGGAGAAAAAAAAAACACAGAGATAAAATCAAACAAAACGTGCTTGACAAGTGGGAGCTGGTATATAAACTTTCTTAATTTTTAATTTTTGAAGAAACATTTAAAGTAAACATATTTTTAAAGGGAGATGATAATATTATTATATAGAAACAATTAATTAAAAAAGTTGGAAAACTCAGAAAAATATAAAAATACTTTAAAGCTCAGTAATGAATGAACTAATTGATTTTAGTAATTTAAGTGATTTTAATAGGACTCGATGTAATAAAATTCATATTTTTCAAAGATCAACGTCGATAAAGAACAATTTATCTAAAATTGAAAAAAAATTAACTTAAACAATATGTATTTATTTATTTTTATTTTTTCATAATTCATATCATCTTGACAAGATACCTCTAATGCGCTTAGAATCAACTTAATATTTTTTATAATTTAAGAGGAAATTGAAAACTGAGCGTTTATAACACGTAACACGCAGTTAGAAAAACTCCTAGAGATCTATCATTTAAGTTCATAGAGTAGCAGATTTCCAACAATATTAATTATGACAAAAAAATTGAGGAATTAAAAAGCTGGACATAGTTTGCACCATGAATATTCTTCTATCCACAAGTAAGTCTAGGTGGGCGTGTTAAATTAAAAAATAAATAAATAAATAAAAATAAAAAATCATTTATTCAAGAAATGCATTCCAATGCTTCATTTCAACACAGATTTATTTCAAAATTATAAAGTTTATTATTATTACAAAAATAATAAATATTTTTTAGCCTATTTTATAGCTCAATTTTAACTGAAAACGAAAAAAAAGTAATGATAAGAAAAAAAATTTGAAAAAAAGTTAAAAAATAAAATCTTGTGTTATTATTTTTTTTTTTTCCACTAAGTATACTTCATAATCATAATATTGTTTATCTATAGTTAAAATAGCATTAAGTTTAAATTAAAAAAAAAGATTAAAGGCTCTTTTGTCAAATTTTGGAAAATGATAAAGTACAATTTAGAGTACTGTTTCTGAATTAAAAAGTTTTGGATAGATTTTACAATATGAAAATGTGTCACTGCAGAAAAAAATATTGCAAATCTTTATTACGTTCAGAATCTAAAAATGAAAATTCATCCCCGTTTAATAAAATTTCTAAAAATGTTACCTCTATGACTAAGAACCTTCCTCGTGTATATTGGCCACTCCTGGTCGAAATTTCTGCGAGCGAGCTTGCACAAGACCAAAACTTTGATGCGTTTCAGTACAAAATAAATCGATTTGTTAGCGTTTAGTATTAAATGTGACGTAACATAATGTTTGTGGCAACACATACGTTACCATTCGATTGTCGTTGTCACCGAAACACAAAAAGGGGTGTGCGATATGCTAAAACGTAGGTATGAGGTGTGACGTGTCAGAGGGTCAAAACTATAAAGTCCATAACGCGCGACAGTGATGAATGACAGTGACGGAAAGAATAAGACAAAAATGATTGTGTGTGTAAGATCACGTTTTGGTCGGGTCGCGTGCAACAACAGGCAGAGAATCGTCATCGGTGAAAACAATGGCAACAGCTATATTATAATGGCCGTTGGTAGCGAACGGGGATGGGGGTGCGGAGAAAATGCACACGCGTTATTATTGTACGTGACATAAAACGGGAACTAGGCAAATTGTTGAATATGATATATTTGACAGGACTGGCCACTGCGGTCATGACAAAGAGTGGGTGAGAAGGAGGCGAATTGCCTGTGTCGGTGAAAATGTATATATGTATATTTATATATATATATATACATATATGTGTGTGTGTGTGTGTGTGTGTGTGTGTGTGTGTGTGTGTGTGTGTACGCGCACGAGTGCGTGTGTGTATTGGATGGGCGTGCGAATTCCATCGGTGCCCTCAGACTTTTGAACAAACGTACTTTATTGGCATTTGTTTGAACAATACAAAAAACTATACATTTAGACTCATGAAACGGACCGAAACGACATTTGACAATACCGTAATACTCGATATATGCAAAATATGTTTACGTGCGTCCACGTGTGTGTGTGTGTGTGTGTGTGTGTGTGTGTGTGTGTGTGTGTGTGTGTGTGTGTGGTTAGGTTAGAAAAGTGAGAACGAGAGGTAGTAAATCCAGATAAACGTATAGGTTCAAAACCATATCGTAAATCATGGGCTCTATATACGCTAGCTCAGTGATCAATGGTCTAAATGTCTTTATTATAGCCAAAAATCTCTCGTGAATTTTTTTCGAAAATATTAAATCTAGTCACCTTTTTATTGGTATGAAACTGAATAACACCGATAAAAATGATTCCCCTGATAAATAATCCCGTAATTCAGGACCCCGAAAAAATAAACTCGGAAAAAATAACCACGTGAAAAAATAACCACGGAAACATTACCGAGTATACTTATATATAATACGATAGAGTATGTATGTAAATTTATTTATTTATTTTTTTTTTTTATAATTTATTGTTTGCTCAGTTAATTTTATATCCTATTATTACCTAAGAAGAGTAAAAAAATAATCAATGAGAACGTAAAGTTGTGAATAAAAACTCAATTTTGCATTAGTCAAAAATATGCGTTTATCGTATATTATAGATAGACATTAGACGATAGTATGAAAACATTCTGGCTAAAGAAAACTTTTATTGTGAATTTTTTTTTTTTTTTTTGTTCTTATTACAATATAAAATTGACTGAGAAAAAATAAATTACCAAAAAAAAAATCATACTATACCTATAATAATATTATAAGTATACAAAGTTATTTTTTAGGGGTATTTTTTCCAGGTTTATTTTTTCGGAGTCTAAAATTACGGGATTATTTTTTCCGGATACCGATAATAAAAATAAATAAACACGCGCCAAGATACCTTTCGAGAATTGATCGTATTCGTTCAAAAGTAGTATCGTAAGTGATAACATCTTTTGACGTTGAAATGTTAGAACGCTCCTTAGACACGTACGCATAATAAGTGTTCGAAGAGACGGGGCCGGTCATATATTATCAAGAACCGTAATAACAAAATACCAACTCCGAGTTTAGAAAATTGTTCCTGTCAGATCGATCGTGATTTGAAAGTATTGACTATTTCCTTTTTTTTTTTTTTTTTTTCGTTTAATTATTTAATGAATAATTAAAGGTACTTATGATCAAATTTTTTTTATTCTTTCTTGTGGGTTAGGTGTAAATTTCTAACGCTTAGACAGTCAATAGATTATAGTATGCAATTATAGTCTATAGAGTAAAATAAAAGCAGATAAATTTCAGAAAATTCTTATATAATATAAAAAAAAAAACAGTTAAATTATAAATAAAATATTATTTTCACTCATAATATTATATTAAATTAATGCATTCATTTATTGGAAAATTCAAACGACAGTTAGTAGACTTGAAAAACCGTGTTTAATCATTTAGTACTGTAATTAGAAAATAAAAAATATAATTTAGAGAGTCGATTCAAACGATAAAATATATATTAAATATTTCATTTAAGAATAAATCAGGGATCCAGCCAGTAATCGTGTCTTTAAATTAAACAATGTTATGTTCAATATCACACCATTCACACGTGAAAAAATAAAACTACTCAAAAAGGATTTCGTATTGATTCGGTCATTTAAGTTCAATCTAACTGAGCACATTAGGTTAAGGTTATAAATATAAAAAACGGGACAAATATTTCTTTCTCTACTCTAAAAAAAAATAATTACCAATTTTTCACAATAAGGTACTTTATTTTAGTTCACTTAATATTTTAAAAACACTCCTTATCTGTTACTAGTTTTTATTTTTGTTGTGACTTCCAAAAAATTGGTCAATAAATCTGATTTTTACCGAGTTTATGTGAATCTCTTATGATACTCTGCATTTCTATGTATTGTGTTATATTTTAAAATTTTTAAACCATTAAAATTGTTGATTGTGTTGAAAATTATAGAAAATCATTTCAAGAAAATATATTTTTTTAATTATCAACGTTATGGTTGTTTGAACAATAAATCTATTAATTCTTACGGATAAATTACCATGAGTTTTAAATAATTTTTTGTTCCTTTTGGTTCGCCAGTACCTCTAAATTTAATACAAATTTTTTCTAAATTGAAATAATTTTATGAGTTAATTGATATTTGGTAAAAACTTCCAATACATAAAACGAAAATATATTCGAAATTTCACCTTCAGTATTTATTTTTTTAAATTTTAAATTTATTAATTCCAACGCGTTTACTCTGACTTCTATTTTAAGGATCAAAAAATTAGATTTTAATTCAATTTAAAAGTTATACTACTATTATTTTTTTCTTTTTTCGCATAAAATATTTTCTTTTACGCGCATAATATGGAAATACCGGGATTAAAACAGGAAAATCTTCTGAAAACTGGGAAAAATGGTTTTGTTTGAAATTTTCAGGACAAGAAAACGTGATGCTCAAAAAAGCGACAACCCCTTTTTTTTTAACTTGACGTATGGTCATCCTATACTAGGTACATAATATTATTGTCTGACAACGCTATTGGATTTATAAATATTTTTAATGCTATGACTAATAATACTTAGCACAGATTAGACTATGCTTTACGCCACATAGTGTAAGTACAAGATCATTATTCTGGTTCATGGTTTCATAGTTCATAGTTCAGAATCATTTATAGAAGCGTTTAAATTAAAATGATTACAAAATCCCACGAATCACGGGGGTAATTCAAATCGTTTTGGTGTAATTCGGAATTGTAAGAGGTTATCTGGAATGTTTCTTAATAAGAGTCATTAATAATTAGTAAAATAGAATCATTATGAAATTTTAAGCATAGGTTGAGAACTTAAATATTTTGAAAAAATATAAAATAAATAAAAAAAATACCTTGTTTACAATTAATGATTTTAATTAGATTTTTAATAAAAAAAAAAAAAAGTTATTTTATATGAAAACATTTTTTTTTACCTAAATAATTATAATTTTAACTCGTGAAAAATTTTTCATGACACCAATCTTTATGAAATGCAAATAACATAATATATGAATGGGCTGTGTTGATTTTTTTTTTGTAAAGAAATACTTTTACCGGATGAAAAATTAAAAATTTAAACAGACAATAACTTCAAAAACATATTATATATATTTAGGTTAAAAGTGGCCAAAATTTAAATTTTTTATGATTCTTATTATTTTTAAATTCACGCTTAAATTCTTACCTAATATTGATTTCATGAAAATATTGTTTATGCCATATTTTATTGACTTACTAACATTTTTTAATTGCTCCTACTGGACACAACTAAATTTAAAAAATTCAAACAAGGTAAGTACCAAAAAGATGAAATTTCTGATTTATGTCAGAGACTGAACGTAAATATTTTTTACATCTGACTGCCTATTTTTTCTGCATACCTGAAAACATGGTGACATATGAAAATAAAAAAAATACCACATTGTAAAAGCATTCTACGCATATAGCTCAGAAACTATAAAAGCCAATGTATCATCATTTATGACTTTAAAGACTATAAAGACATTCAAGCACGAATTATAATAATAGTAATTATATGTAATCATAACAATAATTATTATTATTATTAAACTTTAGAATTGCATTGGCATTGGCATGTCTGTTTTTGCAACCTCTGATTGCACCTTTTGTATATAATGTCTACCAATTATTTCGTATTGTGAAGCTAATTATTGTCATTTAATTTTGTATAAATTCCCTATTATTACATATTTCAACTATATATGCTCGTAAATTGCTTGTTTTGTGGTATGTAATGGCAGTGGTGGTTAGTAAAAAGAAAATAGAATAATTTTACAATCCGAAATAAGTACAAAATGTATCTATAATTTTACATATGGAATGTATGGTGATTTAATTTACATCTTATCTTAATGCTATCATATTATAATCTTACAAGTTACAACTGTAACATATTATTCTTCAACCTATATGTTCCAACGTCCCGACAAAGTTTCTCCGGACAACGTTTCGAACCTGTTTTCAATTATTTTTTTGTAATGTCCAGAAATTTAAAATTATTTTTGTAATTTGTAGGTATACACTATCGGTTTGTAAAAGACCTCATCGCAATTATTTTAACAATATATTTTTTAATTTTTTCAAATTAAATTTTAATTTTTAAATTTGATTTATCAATTTCAATATTTCGTAATACCTAATTAATAGGTAATTACTATACTGTAGAGGACCTACACTGCAGATTAGGAGGTATACTATAGTATATCATACGAAATTGGCGAACGAAAAAAAAAATTTTTATATAAATGTAAATAGGTACATAGGTATATATCAGTTTTATTAATTTAATTTTATTTATTTTTTTTTTTATTTTTTTTTAATAAAAACAATTGGATTAACGTGTCTCAGTACTTTATAGTAGAAAATATTTGCTTCGTCGTCGATAAGTATTTTGAATGTTTTGCGTGTTGTCTGTGAATCAAATTCATTTTGATTTTTATCATTTAAAATGCAAAATATACATATAAGCAGTGCAAAACTTCAAAAGTATATTGTGTAGAAATGTAATTTTAAGCTTTTAAGACCTTCATATTTTTTTTTGCATATTTTTAACAAGTCATATGCATATATTTATACCATTTCTTATTACACACATAAATCCTGGCCCCGATTATTTTTTCGGGTCCTGAGTAATACGGCGTGTACGTTCTCGTGCGAGTGGATTGCATAATTAAACTTATATGCACAGTGTACACGCATAGCGCTTAGAACGCGTGATAATAATATTAATATGTATGCATAATACGTAGTAAAAAGGATAGGTTAGGTACGTGTTTAGGTTTTTTGACGCGTTCCATTAGTTGCGTTCTCGTTTAAGTGACAATTGGTTTATTTACATCTGGTGACTGACACATTTTCTAGGGTAGGTATATGAAACAAAAAAAAAAACAATTCAATTTAAAGTTGACGCACATGTTACATCATATCCTTGTTTACCGGAGGACACGCACATATTGATAAATAGAAACGATGACGGTGTAAACTTTAACCGAAATAAAGTGCTATCCGCGCATCCACCTGAGTCCATCTACCTACACCGGCTCACGATATAATGGTTCTAGTTTTATGACATTTGTTTTCTACTCATAACGCATCTACATCAATACTGTTGGAAAGGGTACGCCACGAGAGTACGCACGATTTGTGAATAATACCTACGCACGACTGAGGTAATTAGAAAAAGCTGAAATTCCAGACTATAATAAAATCTTAATAAAAATTTAAAATAATTTATTAAGAAATATCGGGAAAAAGTTTTACCAATCTATTTTTCCCAAATTTTTATTTTCACAATATCATATTTTCCAATACCGTTTTTTCTATAATTTTTTTACAATTAATTAGCCATTTTTACCCTGTTCCGTTTTTTATTTTCTATATATTTACATCCCTTATTTAAAGATCAAAAAAGCGTTTAAAAAAATAATGCTAATGTTTGTAAAAATAATAATAATAATATAATTAAATTAAAAAGTATAAATGTAAATTTGGCTGAAAGTTATGATGTTGAAAAAATTATATTATAAGCATATATTATAAGGTATGGTCAATAACTAAAAGGTGAAAAGTATATTAAAAATTATATAAATGTTAATACAAATAAATATATTATATACAATATATAACATAATACATAACATTTACTATTATTTATGTTTTATTTATAAAACAAAATAGAATCAGTATCTAATACATTTTACTAATATGAAAAATATAAATTATTTTAGTAATATTAATTTTTGAGAAACAATTTAAAATTGGAAATTTAGATTGGGAATATTATTTTAGGGAAAAATGAACTGGGAAAAATGGATATGAAAAAATGGGTTGGGAAAAGTGTCATACATTTTTCTCAATAAGTACTCAAAGTAACTCTTCAGAAATAAATTTGTCATTTTCACTATAAAGTGATTTCTATAAAAAACAAAATTATTAATTGTAAGATTTAATTTACCTATATTTTATATTTTATTATTATTATTATTCTTATCTGACTAGTCATCAATACAAGTAATTTTAATAACGCATTATCAACTAAATTATTAGGATATGATTAGTAATTATAATTTCGTTACAGTAGCAATATTTTTAAAATGCATATTTTGTATAAAATATATTCAATGAGATAATTATTGAGGGAGAGAAATCAGAAACAACTATGTGAAACTGCTCCTATAAAATATGATTAAATTATTAACGGTAATTGAAAATCCTATTGCAAATCCAATAAAAAATATCTTATTTATTAGCGAAGAAATAAAGTAATGAAACTATTAAAAATATTGGAAAAACAGCAGCAATCTGTGAGAAGCGTTAAAATTAATTTTACCTAATTGTGTGACTTACATAGAGACAAGCATTTATATTAAGCAGCAATATATTTAACAAAAGATAATTAAAGCCGGTTTTTAATTAGTAAATGTAATACGTCATTTTAATTGGATGTACTTCCTTCGAACATCGTCTTTAGGCGACACAATACGTAATATCTTACAATAATAGGGCTGCCACCATTACCAAATTGTATTACATTAAACTGTATGTTTTACAATAAAAATGTGTTCTGAAAATGTTGTAAAATCTTTTTTTTTTACACTGATATTTTGTAAAACATAATTATTAGTAAAGTTCGTTTCTACAATATATTACGCACCATCGATATTCTTTGCTCCTAGATTAGAATGAATGCATTGGATTAGGGATTATTTTCCATAAATAATAAATATTGCACGTTTGATAAAACTAAACATAAATATATTTTTAAAACTATGCGTTTTATTAAAAAGATAAAAAAGATAAAAAAATTAAAAATTATTTTAATTTAGATGAACTTTATGATTTTTTAATGTGGTTATATTCTATGCTATTACCATAAAATAAAGAAATATAAAATTTACATCAGTATTGATTCAAGCAAAATGAGTTTTATTATAAATGAAATGATCGAAAATAGCATAATACAATTTGGGTTAAATTCTATTTTTAATATCTTTCTAATTGCAAGTTAAAATGTATTTTATACAAACTTTATGTTCCGGCAGTTTTTTTTCGCTGTATATTTTGAAAAATGTGTACTCTTTTATATGCATTTATTTACGATTCAAAAAAGGTTGAATGAATTATTCATTTTTATTTTCACAAACTTTTCTTTGAAAATATAAAACGCGGATGTCCCGATTCCGGTGAAATATGAATGAATGAATTTAGGTACTTTTTGTTTTTAAGTAAAGTAATAAGCATATTGAATTTTAATGAAATAGGTACTCTATAAGCAAAATAAATATTGAAAATTATTTTTGGTCCTATTATAATATTTTTGTCACGCAATATTATTACTCTGAGGGCAAAAATTTGCTTTATAAATGTTACGAACATTATTATTATTATTATTATTATATGCATATGTGAGACGTACACAATATTATCCTCACTGTTACGTAGTAACGTATATATTATTATACGTTAGGTATTTGACATCGTTTCGTTACACGAATATATTTTTATTATTACGTGACATAGCTCTGTTTAAAAACATTCATTTATACGACAACAGAAAACGAGAACTTTTTTCGTCACAATTAATTTTTCGTTTCAAAGCCTCGAAACCATATAAGCCGTTTAAGTATTTGACAAAAACATAAATTTCTTTCTCCTCTGTGGAATATAAAATCACAATGTTACGTCAAGAAGAGCGTTTTCAAGTGCCATTGAAATTACTACAGCTGCATCGTTTTTGAAGATACCAAACAATGAGTGGGACATATTGTTAACAATTTGCATTATTATAAGTTCTTTATTTATTTTTTTTTATTATTATCATTTTTTTTTTTTTTTTAATTGTACTACATAACGGTGTCAGAAAAGATCTCGTTTTAAAATTTTTGTCGTTTTATTATTAAAAAAAAAAATAGTAGCTGACACAAAAAAAAAAAACAAAAACAACTTTTCATAAGTTGTGTCCTTCAGTTGTAATATTTAATTTATATATACCTATATATATTTTGTTTCAAATCACCGCATTGTCTAAAAGTAATTATTATTATAGCTGATAGCTGTAACGTTTTTGTTTTTAAATGTTTACAAATATAACTTTAATATTAAGTTTTAAAAGTTACCTTAACCAGGAAATAATTTCTTGAATACATTTAGTGATTTGTTTAGACATGTTTACAGAAAATTACTATTAAGAAGTTTCATTGAAAATTTAATTCCATAGGTTGTTTGCCGTCTAACGATACAGAGAATTATACTGTTGTTACGAGTTATTAATTAAATAGTACCGTTTGAAACACATTTTAACAATAAGTGAAAGATGTGCAAAGTTGACTTAGATCTTTGGCCATAATATAGACTCGTACTATGTGAGGAGTAATTTTCACCGACAAGTTATAAGTTTTTAAATGGAATTTGGATACCCAAATTATTCAAAAGCAACTTTGTACACTAGCCGTGAAAGTTTTGTACAACTCACATTGAATTGCAATACATCATTCTCCGGATCTTAATGTTTTAGCAACATTGATATATTATTTCAGTGAAACAATATTATGTTTGTATAGTGTATATTTTACTGACTACTAGGTATTATTAATGTTAGTATATTCTACAGAAGTCTGAATTAAAACATATATTTCACCAAAATATTAATTTTGATTTTCCAGACATGCAAGAACAAAAAAAAAAAAATAAATAAATAAATAATGAGTGTTTAAAGTAATGGATGATGAAAATTTAACTAATTATAAATTTAGTTTATTCTGGTAATTTTCAAAATGTATCATTTTAATATTTTGATGTTCCTATCCAGATTGAATAAATTTCTAATAATTTCAATATGTCAGAATATCAGAATAAATATTGAAGTATACATGCAAACAAACTACCAATGAGTTCTAGGAATCGGGGTTTGTTTTATAAAAATAATAGTCATTTATTTAGAAAAAATAATTTAGTCATTTATGTCAACAAATGCGATATCATTGGATGGTTTAAAATGTAATTGTGTAACGTTTTGGACGGTATGTGAACGTAACAACCCCTCATGTATAGTTTTTCAACAATTTTATTATATTTTTTTCACATAGAAAAAACTTTAAATATGATACTGAGCAGATAATTGCGTTCATTTTAATTATTACGGTTTATATAATACGAGTGTATAACGTATTGTTATAAAATCAATAAAAATATAATTTGTTAGTATTTTTGTTAGTTAAAAACAATTTCAATTTCTATTAGAATATAAAAACATAATCATTTTAAATTACACATTTCATAAATTAGATACCTAAGTGTATTATCTATTTCATTCACGGGTTTTCTAGTTATTTTGAATTTTTACGTATCAGAGTAAATTTTAATTATTCTTGAAAATTATTGATATTATTACTCATATACCTCAACATTATTATGTTATTATATTTTAACTTACATTATTATAATTAAAATTAATTTCAACACAAGTCTCAAATTATGTCGAACAATACATTACAATTTACAGCATACAAAATAAAATTTATTGCTTTATCATATATTTAATATTTTATCAATTTTTAGGTGTCAACTTATGGGTGATTGAATAGAAATAAATTGACAGAAATGTACGTTTTTGACATAAATTACTTCGATAAAATTGTGACACTATAAATTAATTACCTATATTTACATATTATTATATGAAAAATGAAGCGGTTTTTATATATTATATTGCTCTCTGCTTGTACTATTAAAATGTAATGATAAAGTATATTCGTATTAAAAGATATATTTAAAATTAAAAGTAATTTTATTGTTTTTCACCGCGGTCGATTTATAAGTGGAGAATAAAATATTAAAGTTAAAATACTTAATATTTTATTCATGCATTTAATCTATAATTAGGGTTCTAAATCTTCGTGAATTTATATTTAATATTTCATGAAATATTTAACTTTAATGAAAAACAAAAGTAAAAATTTGATTCACAAATATTGTAGGTAATATAGTAAACGCTTTTACTTAAATTAGTGAAATATGTTATAAAAATATTTCTTACATAGTACATTATACGAATTACATAAACATAGCTGAAAAAAAAATTGAGCAATATATTTATTAAATTATGTTGATTAATTATTTTATAATTACTAATTAGTAATTAGGTGTATTTATAAGTTTTAACTGGGTGTACTTCTATGAATAATTTATAATTGACCCATTTGTATTGAAATGTTTAAAATAATAATTTGTTTTATAAATTATATATTTTAAATATGACCTATAGCCTGTACATCATTTTTTCATATTATTACTAGGTATACTATTATAATCACTTTTCACTATAATTATTTATAAACTTATAATTATCAATAGGAAGTCTAAATTATATTTTGAAATAAAATAATGATTTTTACATTTAATTGGATAACAGTTCACTTATACCTGCTATAAAATTATTGTTCATAAAACTAAATATTTTTGTTCTTTAACTATTATTGTGAATATATGATTTCATCGAAATTAAATTTGATAACTATATGTGTAAAAAGTAATCATAAACCTATCAATACTACATAGATAGATAAATGTTTCATTTAACATATATATTATATAGACGAATAATTGCATTTATTTGTGGTGGTTAGTTTATTTAATTAAAATTTAATTGGTTTAGTAAGACTATAAATCATTTCCGTCCGTGTTCATATTTTTAATTCGCTATGATATTATAATATAATATACTATATATAGTATATTATACTTAGTTCGAAAAGAACTTATTTTCAAGTGGGTTTCTTAATCTTCAATTGTTTTATAATTATTTGAGTCCTCCGCCCTCGCTGAAACCAATTAATATTCGATAACAAGCAGATAATTATTATTTTTATAAAAAATTTTAATTAATAATAATCGCACAACAAATTTTGAGAATGGGCGAATATCGTAAGATAATTTCGCAAAATATAAAGGCTCCACTAATTCCGTGTTGAGCATTATCTAGAAAAATTATCATGAAAAATAATTAACTATACTTTATCTTATCTAAATAATTAAAATATATATATATATATAAATATATCATTTACATTCTCTTAGATAAATAGAAGTTTTATCTAAACTAATTATATTCATCTAGATAAATATTAAATATATTTTAAATATATTGTTTTTAGATTTTGAGGAGAACAAAGAAGCTAGAGATTTTACAAACATGTTTATTTTTATATTTGTTCATAAATTTTTTATTTACTTATTTTTCCATGTACACGTTTTCATATAAAATACTTGTTCTAAAATTTTAAAAACCAAGTTTTTGAATCGAAATCAATCTCTAGATGATACTAATGAGATTAATTATTAATTATATTTATAATATATATTTATACTTATTTATACTATATTTTTACTTTATATTTATCTAGATGAATTTTTAGTAATCTGTGCGCATCACCGCCGACGATTGAGTATTATCATATTATTATTATTATCATCACATAGTCGAGTATAATATAAGCCCATCTCATAAAACGAGATGGTCGGTCCATGCCGAGGTATCACGACGGTTGATGGAAAGTACGGTCGGCGGCTGACATGACCGTTTCGAAATAATTTCTAAAGGCCTGACGAAAAATCGATGAAGAACACACGACGTGGAAAGTAGCACTTTACCCATGTACCTATGCGTTGACGTCGAGATGGACTTTATATAAAATTGGTACCTATCGCAATAATACCGTATAATACACGTACCTACTATTTATTTTAATGAAAATGGATATCTGTATAAAACAAAAGAGATTTAAAATAAATGAATTTGAGCTGTTCGTTTTGAAGATTAAAACTTTATTCCGTTATATTCAGCTGACGGTCGTCGCACAATACTTTAGGCTACATATTATTAATTTGATCCATCACCTGCTTTTGTCAGCCGACTACTGCTGCAGGCCACTAAATTAATTTCTTTGACTGTTCTATTTCGTCTATTGTGAGACGAACGAGCTTCTGAAAATAATTAATTTAAAGTTGAATAGCGTCAAAGTTGGTGAACACACTAAATATCTTGATATTATTATTATTATTATTATTATGATTTGCGGTTTTGGTGAGAGAACTTGAAGAAAAAAAAAATTATTAGAAACAAAGAAACTTCAAAATAGAACAGCTACCTGTTTTTATTGCGAGTAAACATTTATTTTCGAAATTCCTCGAAGCATATTATATGGTGTCCGGTGAGTTTATTACGCACAATAAATTATTGATCGCCGATGAATAATTGATTGCGGACGCGATTGGTCACCAAAATAAAAAGTATAATATAGGTAATCTATTTATTTTGTTCTCATATATGTCAAAAAATAAATAATAATTGAAACAAATATATGTATAAAATGTAGTCAATAATAAATAATATGGAAGTTCAAAATAAAAAGTATGTCAAGTTGACCTTAACTTTTTATCGTTTAGTACTATAAAATAATTCTAAAATTAATCATATTCCTACGAACCTATACCGTGAATATTAGCAAAAACCAATGCATTATTATCTATACTATAAATTGTAGAAATAATAATAACAGATTGTGACTTTAAAAAGTATAAACTCAAATTTAAATTTAAAAATTATGTTCATAGGTACAATTCTTTCACGCTATGCCCGCATATATGCGCACAATATAAACATACCGCCTGTGCTATGCCCGCATGTGTGCGGGCGATTGAATATTAAATAGCTGGGAAATTGTTATTGATTGTGATGTAATCTACATGTGCTCCTGAATTCAACGGTTCTTTCAAAATTGTGTAATAATCATCAATAAATATTCAAGAAGATATTAACTATTATATATTTCCAACTTCTTAGTGGCTCTCAAACTAAACTACTATTGTACCTAGTCCATGTTTGTACATAGTTCACATTCTTGTTATTGCTTTAATTGCATATTTTGTTATTATTGTACAGTCACGTTGTCGCTTTTTTTTTTTTCATAATATCTTATGTTATTTATATAAATATTATTATTCTAAAATTTAGAAAAAATTCTGCTCACTGTGCGAGTTTGAACACTCACGGTCGTCAATATTTTTATAAATTTGTAACTCTGAAAATTAAGATCTAAAAATTGTTTTTTCAATTTTTTACGTGTACAAATATATCAGAATATGATAACTAATATTTCATTAATATACATTTAATTTTTTTTTTTCAAAATCTTCAGCACAGCCCGTTCACAGGACAAGTGTTTTGGGTTTTAGGTTATAGTAGGGAAAGGGTTAAGTACTTACGAGTACTATCCGGATTTTTATGCATAAACATATTTATAAAGAAAGTATGCTATGTGATGATAGTAAAAAATGTTTACGTTTCTTAACGTGCAGTAGAATCTATGACGAAAGTTTTTTTCGCATATTAATACATATTTTACATCTTGCAGAATATTTCAGAATATATTAACTTCAACAAATTTAAGAATATTTCCTTTACATTGGATTATATATAAGAAAACTATTAAGGAATACATAATGTTTTCGAGTTTTTAGATCAATTTAAACTTTATTCCCAGTTATTCGGTAATTTCCTTTCATTATAATAATTTTTGTTTAAATAAATATATATATATATATATATACAAGTATGGATCCAGAAAAAATTAACAGAGGGAGTGATTCATTTTTTCATTCGCTTCATTTAAGCTATAAAATAAATAAATATAATTGTAAAACTACTATAGCCTCTCCACTCTACTCAGAATCTAAAAGTGAATTTAGAAATTTCAATATTTTTTTTTCAATTATTGAAAAGTTATAAAATAAAGGTATGAGCTATAATTATTAATAGACTCAGTAATTTTCCAACCAAAGACTATAAAAGATATAATATAAGGGACACATAAATGTAATCATATTACAGACATAAGACTATAACAACCCTGATATTCAGTGGTTTTTTTTAGCGAACGGAGGGAACGATCGACCCGATCGTTCCTCCCTAGATCCATCCTTGATATATATATTGTTATAACTATGATACATCAATTTTAAAGATACCTAATAATAATATATTTAATTATCACGATGAGGTAAATTGTTTTTCACCTTAAACAAGATTTTGTTTTTTTTTTATGAAAAGATTGAGTATATTTTGGAAATATTGAGATTTCTCTAGGAATATTTCAAATATGCTTGCTGCATTTAAATATCATATTTCAACATTTTAAACAGAATACAAATTCGGACTCTACTTATGAGTTATAATCCAAAAACAGTTTTATTTTTATAGGTTTTTGACCAGTGTAGTAGTATAATTTTTTATAATTACCTAAGTAACGCTTTTTTTTTTTTTAGATTCTGAATGAAGTGATGAAGCTAGTGTACAATGATGTTTTTTTTTTATTTATTTATTTATTTATTTTTCTGTGTACAACTTTTCGTATAGAAATATTTGTCCAAAAGTTTCGATCAATAACTTTTTGAAACCCGATTCGCCTCTAGATTGTACTTTAAAGAGGTCATTTTTTGAATTTCTCAATTCTTCA
>JAIPRM010003405.1:0-26247 GCA_025469315.1 Stegophylla sp. TES_Ste_2020
CCGTAAAAAATTTTTAAAACTCCCGTTGCAACGAAGTTCACCCGATAATGAATCATCACGTCCTAAATCATCTAAAAAATTACTACCACTATACTATTTTCCATTAAGTAACGGAGGGCGAACCCGACATTTTTTCTTACTACTAATTTTTATTTAAATTTAAAATCACGCATGCTGCTGCAGCAATAATAACGTCATCACGGGTCGTCATCATGTCCAAAACTGATTAATAAAATAGTTATAAGACACTATGGAAATATTTTAATTTGGTGTGGACGTACATGGTACATAACATTTGTTACACATGACATTGTTGCATGTTATATGTGTTATATTTTGTAATATAGCAATGTTACTTAGGTGTGGACGCGGCGTAAGATACGAATTCCGTGTACCATACCAAAATTCTCATTTTCTTTTTTCCGGATCTAAGAGACCGCAACTCGACGTTTGTGGTGCGCGTACCATATTATATATATATATATTATTATGCTTGACGGCACTGCGTTAAGGAGCGGGTAAGGGGTAAGTGGTGGGGTTGGGTGTATATTGTCGCGTGCAAGAGTGTTATCGTTAGCGCGGCGGTGGCGGAGGCTGCAGGCACTATTGCGGTTGCGATAATAACATAATAATAATAATAATAATAATATAACATATTCGACACGTCGTACGCATTCCGTATTATCGTCAAAAATATACTCGTACGCGTGTGTATTAAAATATTATTATACACGTGTCTGTACACAATGTAAAGAATATAAAATATTATTACAAAAAGAAAAAAAAAATCCTTCGACGTTTTAACGTCGCGTCATACGCCATAATGTATACAAAAGTGTATAGATATGTACGCTCTGCCGCGGTAAACGCGTTTATTTCACACGTTCGCAAACGCAATACATAATTCGAAAAGGGACTTTTTTTTTCCAAGCTCTGTAAAGGGCTAATGTTGAACCGTGGAAGTGGTGGACCACCAGCGACGACGTGTCCACTGCCAGTTTTTTATAGACTGACCACAGAATCTATATATATATATATATATATAGGTACATAACACGATATTGTGAAGAAGAAAAAAAAATCGATTCTGTATGAAACGAATTACTCAGAGGATTTTCGAGACTAATTCAGGACCGTTGTTATGTACGAGCAAGGTTCAATATTGAATTCTCAGCGCATAATACAAAGAATTAAAAATTTTATTACAAATGAGTATTTCTAGAATGTTATATTTATTCCAAAAGAAAACACATTTTTTTGAAAACAATAAATAAAAAATCCTTGTATTACACTATAGTTGATAATGAGTGAACATTTCCAAGTTTCTAGTACTATTAGTTCTGGAGTTACTATTAAATTATTAAAATCGTGTCTCCTAGGATAGATATTTAAATTTATTTTTCACCCAAAATCCACCGTTTTAATACATTTAATTATTTTACTGGAAACTCAATTAAATTAATGCCGATATAAGATTAAAATTAACTCTTTGAGGTGTGGTGGTTTAAAGCACTTACTTCTTAATAAGTATAATATTTTCTTCTTCTTTCTTAGTTTTGGCCATTAAGACCATACCGTTATAATTAAATATTGCCACAATATTATGCATATCTATTATCTGATTATCATTACCGTTAGCCATCACCAATAAGTATCTATTAAGCACTATTGGAACTATTGAATCGACGAAAACCTTGTACTGGCTTCCGAAAATGAACAATTTAAATTGGTTCTCATAATATGATTCTAATAATATAATAATCAGCGAAAAAATAATATAAATAAGCGAAAAAGGTAGTAAATCAATTTTAATAGAATTGAAGTTATCGATGATAATAATATGGCACTGTGTCTCCTCTACTTCTGGGAAAAATAATAATATTGAAAATCGGTCTGAAAAATAAAAAATAAAAACTTATTATTTATTAATCGGCTTTAAATACGACTACTGTTATGTATATCATACCCAACGAGAATTGTCGTAAATAATTATTTTTGTTTTTTATAACAATTTTTGTGTCAATAAATGTGTTATTGGTGATAATTTTTATTCGATTAGTTAATAGTAATGATATTTTATTGTACTAAGACAATGAGGTAGATTTACACGTCATATTGCTAAATATTTTTATTTCCACTGCGAAATGGATTATTTTTCGACTCTGTGTTACGTTATTATTCATTTTGTTCGAGTTACCTTCGATGTATAACTGTCAATATGACTACGTAAATACGTAAAATATACTGAAGTGATACTATAAAGCAAATCAGGTGTTAAAATTGAGAATAATACTAAACTTAAATCTTAAATATTGAATAACATTTTGGTAGTCAATTTTTTGTAGGGAATCAGTTTTATAGTAAATCCTCGAATGCTAATTCAAAGGGACTTTTTGTACCTTTAATGTTGACTACCTGTATTTGAGAGCCAATTAAAATTGTTCCGAGCGATTCATTAAAACATTAATACAAATATTTGGCCAAATCTCAGGTGTATATAGTCATTTTATAAATTCGAGGGAATGATTATTCATTATTAGTCTATTTTAAAAAAAAAGTTAAATCACATAATATTTTATTCCTTTGAGTATATAAACTATGCGTTTCAGTCATATGTTAATCATTTTACTAGCCCGTAGCACTGTAATCGTCTATAATTATTATATACGGATGAAACAAGTAATGTAATATGTTTTTCACAGAATCTTTCATATTATATTGTAAAATTATCAGTTGTGCTATTTAAAATAGAAAAAAAAATTAAATGAATATTTTCCGCATAGTTCAAACGTACAAGTTTTTTGTAAACAAGTATTGTTTCGAAAGTCCATTTTTTAGTGTGATTGTTTACAATTAAAATTTCTCTGAATGTAAAAAAGTAAAAGTCCCCCTTAATTATCATTTTATTGTTCTCTATCTTATCGGATAACTGATAGTGTGGCATTTTATGATGAATGTGATAACATCGAGGTGGTAGCCATGATAAATGGGGGTAAAAAAAAAAAACAAAAACAAAAGACAAACGGACATCATGACAAATAGTCGGAAACTCGGGACAGAAGGTCTCTCTGAATGTCTCGTAGAAAGCCAAAAAGAAAGTAAAAATAATTATAATTATTACGTTCACACAAAAAGTGAAATAATAAATAAACGAAACATTTGATTACAACTCATATATTTTGTACAAAATGTCGCAGTCAAAACTGAAACTACTGCGGCAATAGTTATATACTCGTATATATATATATATATATAAGTCAAAAGTTGCTGTAAAATTATAACTAGTGACGTTAGTTCCAAAATGTAACAAAATTACGTAACTTTGATACACGTGTCTTTGATGTGGGAAACCGTATATTATACCATATAATGTAATAATATTATTATATCGACTGAAGTACTTTACTAATAATATATCACAACACAGTATGATGACTTTGGTCCGCAAAAACGATGCACTTATGCAAGTGTTTATCTATATATATATATATAATGTGTGTGTGTGTGTTATATGTATTATTCACACAAGTTCGTAGCGATCGAAGTGGGTGGGCGGGGGACATTGGGGATAAAACGGTGGAATGCCGTTGGAACCTACGCCTGTTTTTCATATAAATATTAATTCGTCTGCCTACGCATAATTTTCTTCAAGAATGCTTCCGCATCTAAATAATTCTTCGCTATTCGTCTCGTAATCAATTATTATGTTTTGATACTGTAAAGTTTAATTCTCGACAATATTCTACTGTACGACGGTCTTCAAATTCGACTCGAGGCGTCGAAATAAAACAAAAGCAATATTCGCGCAAACTATATCGATTCGAACGAATTAATTAAACCACGTCTCCGGGCGGCGGGTCCTAAAATGCAATAACTTTAATTCCAAAATCAAATTCCTCATATTATAGTTTATACATATAATATATGCATACTACCCGGCCTTTCTTGGGTGTAAAATATTTGCTTACATATATTTAAATTTCAATATTCGCTATATTAAAGTAAGTAAATCTCTCTCTCTCTCTCTCTCTCTCTCTCCCTTTCTTTCGTCATGTAAGGAACCTACTTGCTAAATTACTTTACCCGGTTCCACTCATGACGTATGGATGATTTATTTTCGTATCTATTTAATTGAATCAACTACATACTTTTATTTTTTGTACTTTACTTTAAAAATAATGGGCTACCAAAACTTAACCGCACTCCTGTGCCTAGGTTTTTCCTCCAGGATTTATCTCCAAAGAAAAAAAAAAAAAAAAAACAACAATTCGAAACTCGAGTCACAAAGAATATTCCGGACAAAAAAAAATAACAATTTTCTTTTTAATATAGATGGTAAACTGTACATAATAATATTATCAATAATAATGCTGACAACAATAAAATGGATCATCTGTTAGATTTTCCATTCTTTAATGTTCTATAATATACGATGTAATACTACAAATACTGCATATTATTTTAAACGTTTTTAAAAAATATGTTTTTTAAGCAAACCTTCTCTATCTTTGACTGAA
Source organism: Stegophylla sp. TES_Ste_2020 (assembly GCA_025469315.1). Classification (NCBI taxonomy): domain Eukaryota; kingdom Metazoa; phylum Arthropoda; class Insecta; order Hemiptera; family Aphididae; genus Stegophylla; species Stegophylla sp. TES_Ste_2020. The sequence continues at coordinate 4,518 of JAIPRM010003405.1, forward strand.
CCTTTATCATTGACCTAAAACTGCATTTCAGACTGCTCGGCGGTACACGTGTATAGCGGAATTTCATCGATCCCGAAAGTCCTGTTTTAGTAGGTGGAAACAAACATTAATTACGCCAATACGGGTAGATTTAAAACCATCCATTGATTCCGCCACTTATTGCGATATTTTATTACTTGTGATTGTAGCCAGATTTCGAATTCACAGGTTGTATTTTCTATTCTACTTTCGTTCCTATTTCTCAGATTTTCTTCATCTACTTTTGAGTCTAACGAGAATTAATTTTTTTGATTGCTTTCTTCGATTTCGGCTACAAATATTATTAAATGTAAATTTTTATTCACCACAACACGCATATTTTCAAAAACAATAAAGTGCTCGTGTGTATTATATCAATTATTGTTTTATCAGATAATATGGAAACTATAACCAATGTAGATCAATGCCTAATATTTTATGATTTTAAATTGAACGCAAATATTTAGTAAAAAAATATGTCACGAACAACACTGAACGGTTTTTAGAAATTGTGTTTAAAATTTGATAAAGACACTTAGTCATAAAAAAATCTTCCGATTTCGAATTGTATTACGACTTTATGCACTGTCAAAATACAAGAAGAAAATTACCATCACGGCTACCCCGTTAGTTAATTACGTATTTACATACAGAGTTAATCACGTTCCGGATTTGAAGCCAAAATATACTCATTCGCTTTACTGTGTTTGGATATTTGTAAGACACAGTACTAAGAGGACATATTTTAACTGGGTACATAAATACGAAGTGATTGTTAATAAGATGTTAATTATGGTCCAGTTATATGTTGGTATAATAGAATTTAAACAATTTAAAAATTATCATAAACGCTTAGTTTTAAAACGTTTCAAAGTTACATGCCCTTTTTTAATTGACTCGAAAACTGAATAAAGCTTTTAAGATTTTAAATACTTATCGACAAAGTTTGCGTTTCTCTTTTAAACTGCTGTTTTTTTTATAATATATTATAAATTATATCTACTTTTATCAGTTCCGACCGCCCGTCCGTTATCCGTCAGTATAACCGGCGTACATTTATTCATGTATCATCCGAACCATAAACGATTTGACGAGGTAAAATAAGTGCATATTATGTAAAGTTTTATTTTAAATGTGCCGGTCGTTGAGCTTTTTATTGAGTCAATATTTTTATGGTGAAAAAAAGTCAACAAAAAGTAGAAAGCAAATGAAAACGTCGTGGCTTATCTGTAATTTTATACGAAACTGATTTTGTTGTTTTATCATTTTAATTTGAATACGGCAAATCGTGTTCGAAATATTTAAATTTAAATCCTAGAAACAGAAAAAAAAAAAAAAATTACGTTATAATTCAACTAACAAAACGAAAATTATATATTACTTCGACGATTCAAAGCTCACATAATATCACCTGATTAAATTTTAAAATATTCAGACGGTAAAAACCGACGAAAACAGATTCCGAGTTTAAATACCTAATGACTAGGGTTAGGATTTTATAGCAAAATAAATCTGTAAAAAAGCATTTTAAGTACCCAAAAAAAAAAAAAATCATTTATTAATATTTACTCTAAAAATAAATTCAATATTACACTAAAAAATCTGGACATATGTTGCACTATAGGTATTCTTATATCCTCGGGTGGAAATCGCTCTATGAGTGTGTTAAATTTTGAACAAATGATACATTGTTTTTCAATGTATCAAAGAATTCTGAACTAAGATTCAGTTTATTCGAGTTTTTTTATTAAATCAAAAAAAGCCGTTTTACCCAGTCAGTATTATATTCCGTTATTGACAACAGGAAAATAATTTTCACATAGATATTCAAAAAAAAAATGTCCTTTCTAAAGAACCATCAAGAGTCAAATTCTGTCAAAACTTTTGGGCAATTAATTGTTTGCAAAAAAAAAGTTCACAGAAAAATAAATAAATAAAAATAAACATTCGTGTAAAAACACTAGCTTCTTTACTCCATCTAGTATCTAAAATGTTATTTTCACTTTACGATTAATCGTAATTGATTCAGTGAAACCAAAAATGTATGTATACATTTTTACTTGGGTATTTCTGGCAACAATAATTTAATAGAAAAATTATATATTTAAAGATATTATGTGCATTTTTCAATAGATTTATGTTAAAAACGAGAAGAATGTACAAAAAACGAGGAAAAAACACATTTAGTGGAAAAAAGCAAAAATAAGTTAACTTTATTGAAATCAGAATGATTTTAAACGTAATTCATCTATAAGAATTATTGTCTCTTTATTATACTATCTAAAAAAGTAGCATTTGCTACAAAATCCGAGCGCTACTAATAACAATTTATCTCGTGAAGTATAAGCCTATTTTCCTGAATTTTTGTCCAGAAATAAAAATTTATATAAATAAAAATAATAACGAATAAATAAAATCTTTAACCGTAGCTTATGTGGTATACTGGTTATTTTTAGTTTCATGCCGTCGTTATGGTGGGGGGGAAACCAAAGTTTTATTGTAAGAGTTCGAAAACACTGGCCGGGCTATAGAAAATTCATATCCGGCGTTTAACGCGGGGGGAAATTGGAAAAGTTCATAGACACGTCCGTGCTGGCGTTTAAATATGCAACGTGCGACTGTTCGTTCTTTGGGGTTAGAAAATGTGCGTATGGGATATAATATATTATATAGGTTTACCGTTGTTAGGACAGCCTAAAGTGTAACTTCTATTGGTCTACGAAATTGGATTTTTTCTCGAAAACTACACTAGATGTGTATACGTGTAAAGTATTCGCGTACGATAATATTTACGAGATACGGCTACCAGGATGACGCTCGTACACAGAGGGTAATTTTGTGAGATAAACTTAAAACATTTCGTAATAATTAAAAAAAAAAAAATAAAAAAAAATACTGTTTTATTTTTAATTATTTTTGGAAAATTAACGTGTTTTGAAACTAATATCGAAATACGTGGCCGATATTTTGTAAGTAATGTGCAAGAATTTGCAATTCACGATAGATAGTATTACTCGATTTTTATAACCCGTGATAACGTTGTATTTAAAAGGTGCCATGAAATAAACATTTTATTAAATGTTTATTTTATTAATTAAACTATAAACTCTTCGACATGTAGTATTAGTGCTGCAAGTAATATTAATTTATTTATAACAGTAAACGAATAAACGTTGAACTCTCTTTCTTAGTCTAAAAAAAAATAAATAAATAAATAGTAATTAACTTACATCATATGCGTTAAATACATAAGTAATATTAAGTGTACACGGATAAACCATGAAGGGTACTTAAAGATAATTCTAATGTTCCTCTGAGATGATTGCATGAACAATTTTACTGAAGTAACACTAGTAACCATAAATAATAATATAGACAATTTGTCGTTATATTTTTGTCGACAAATTAAAGTAAAAACATTTATAAACTAATAGAATAAGAATAGAATAGAAATAAAATAAACTGATTAATAGTCAAAACATAGGTACGTTTGAAAGAAAAATTGTTATTTGAAAATATTTGATCTTTATCATAAATAAATTTGTAATTTTTTTCATTCTAATAAATCAATATTTATTTATATATTTAAAATTTATCGCAATTTATATACATTTCATTAAAATCCACATAGTAATTTTGTATTTGATAGATGTCCCAATTTTATTATTATTACTTTTTTTTTTTTTCACTATTACGACGTAAGGGCGTTTGAGTGAGTGGATATATAAGTTTTAAATCCGGTCAGCTCTATTTTACAAGACAAAAACACTATTGGTCGGACGGGACGGTTTCGTTTACTTTCAAGACGTGCTCGACAGCCGATGTATATATAATAGAGATTTGTCCCGTCGTCGCCGCCGTTGGCATTTATATCGATTTACTGTCCGTTTCGGAAACAATAATATGCGCTGCGCCCGATCCACGTCGCGGGATATTTCGCATTGACAGTGACAATGGGGGTTTTTTCTCTATGATTCGACGCGTGGACAACGCAATAATAATTTATCGTTTTAGGCGATTTCGTTATCGATCCGCGTCGGGCCCAGCTCGCTAATCGTCCGTGTTATCCGCGCGTATTTCTCCACACTATTATATTATTGTTTTTGTGTACATTATTATAATTCATTAATGGTCAAAGTCACAAAAACACGAGACGGACTCGAGCCAACGGCGAAACTAAACTCTCGTTTGAAATTCTCTCACTACTATTTGCGCCGGACACCAACGACGGTTTGACCGATTCGATATTATTGATAGGTGTGAGTTTGCTAACAAGTCCAATTTTAGCATGTTTATTTTATTCGAAAATCAACTCGTTTACATGCATAGGCGGCAACTGAGGGGTGCACGAGGGGGCAGTTGCATCCCTAAAGAATTAATTGGGAGGGCATTGATATACTTCCGCCGTCCCCCTTAAAACAATTAACTAAAAACCCCATTATTTCATTATTTCAATGATTAATAAAAATTTGTAATATGTATTTGATCTTACTATTATCAAAACGTAATTCCGATTATTAAACATAATTTATATTTCAGTAAGTATTCCTTTTTTAAAATCTTAATATTATTGAAAGTTTGTCGCTAAAATATCAAAATATGTTATTCATGTACAGATTATGATTATTATGTGATCAATTTTTGATTTAGAATTTTTATATTTATTTATTTTAATTGTTTTCTTTGAAATCTTAAAAGAATCACAGTGTTTTAAGTGTAATGGAAGCATATTACGCATTAGTATACTGTATAGATGATAGGTATACATTTTTGGACCTATAGGTATATTAAAAGAAAAAATATTGTATCAGGTTTTTATAATTGCATCGTTTGTTTATTGTAGTTGTACTCTATTTCGTTATTAAATTATTTATTACAGAAAATGTTTTATCTAGACTTTAAATAATTCAAGTGTTTTTTTTAATAAAAATCTTTACTATAAAATATATTAGTTATAGTTATATTTTCTAATATTTAAGTTATTATTATTTTTTTTTTCCATTTGATCTGATGAGTCTAAAAATAATTTCCTAAAGTGAAATGGAAAAAATTTAACAAAGGGTGAAATTTAATTTTGAGAGATTTACTTTAAATATATTTAATGTTTGCCCATACTGAAATTAATGCCAAGTGCCGCCTATGTTTAAGTGTATGCGTATATTATTATGTGTTATTCCATTAGAAAAAAAAATCTATTTTTACCCGATTGCACGTGTTATTTGCGCAAATGACTATGTGTTACGTCTATTTGAAAATAAGCATTTTATTAATGTACAATGATGATTTAATAAACTATAATAATAATAATAATAATAATAATAATAATATAATACATAATAATTTATTCAAATACAGTGGCTTTACCATGTGGCCGATAGGGATTTTAATCTTCACCATACATTTGTTTTAGTATTTTGATTTTACGTTAATTAAATGGGCTCCAGTTCCGATTTCGTGAATACAAATTAAGGGTTTTAATAAAGGTTCCTTAAATATCTTCAAGAACTCGTTCTAGTGTCTGATTTAAGGACTTCGAAATGGTACAGAAAATGAATGCTTCCTCAAAATGTCCCATGCTTCAAAATACTCCCGTTAGGAGTATCCCATATTCAAATATGTAAACAAAATTAACATTATATCATGTCGTAGTTTTTACAATATTTACACCCTAAGAATACTATTTCTAAAGATTCTATATTTTTGTAATTTTTGTATATTGTTGAAAACCGTTGATGTAGTTTTTAAAAATGAGGAAAAAGTTACAAAACTTGTTTTTTACACGTTTTTAGTTTTTTGGCTTTCCTGAAAAGTTAGAAAAATGGACATGGATTCTATGCCTTGGCCATAACATGTCTTATGTTCTTAACTATGAACTGTCGACTTCACTTAATTATTTAAAAGATATAACACATAATGTTTCTTCTAATATATTTTTTTCTTTTATTAAAAATTTATAAAACAAAATGTAATGTGGCGAATAGTTTTAATTTTTTTGTTAATAAATTATTTGAATATAATTAAATGTATATATATATATATATATATTTAATAAAACCTTTTTAACTTTACAAAATATACTGTTTGGAAAACATATGTTATAAATATTATTATATAATAATTCATTTTAATTTTTGTATAACACTCGTAAAATTAAAAAAAAAAGAATTATTTAAACTAATGGATAATTTGAGTGGGGGGATACTTTGAACGGAGTCAGCTAGAATGAGTATATTTTTAATGCAGGATATTTTGAAAAGGAACCGTGAAAATATTGAGATCTGTGCGAAATACGAGTGCGCTTACGCAGGACGGGCGAGTATACGCGTGGAGTTTATTTTGAATTTTTCGACGAAATGGCGGTGGAAAACCATGCCGAAAGTACACGCATACGGTGTGGTTTACTTGAGGATGACGTTCGACGATTTACCGTCCTCGTTGACGAGAACGTACAACGCAAAATTTTATATAAATATTTTTATTGTCATATCGACGTGACGGCGGCGGCGTTCGTATTTTCGGGAAAGGAAAATAATATGAAAGCATACACACATAACAATATATGTATGAATAGGCAAAATTCAATTATTGTGCTCCGCGGACGAACGCGAGGGAATGAGTTCCACGTGACTATGTATTATTATTATTATTATATTCTGTCGAGAATTCTGTTTCGTGAATTTTCTTTTGTCCGATTTTGCGTCTGAGTGACGCGTATACAGTGCAGGAGCGCACGTCCGTCTGCGGTTACTTTTCCCGCGAGCATTAATATTTATCGGCCAAACTTAATGTATACAATAATATGTGTGTAAATTACTGCGGCAACGATAATAATAATTATTGGATATCGTCAAGAATGACTAGGCATTAATTATTAATATTATATTGTTTGTTTCAACGTAGAAATCGATATTATTTTCTAGCCATTTTTGACAATGCGGAATAAATTTTTAGGAAATAATACATTTAAATATCGAAAAACATGATTATTGTCTGTGAATATGACGTTATTCGGACCGTTTTGAAATTTATTTGAGTTGAGAGTTCCAAACATTTTTCGTTTTTCATGCATGTAATTTGCAAACTTTACCGCATGCATTATTTTAAGCTCCAAAACCTATTTTTACAAATAATTTAAATCAATGGTCTCGACGTTTTTACAGTCTCCGCCCTCCTTGAAAAGCCAAATATTTTTCAACGTTTCCCCTCCTGAAAAAAAAAAAAAATCAAATCAAATCAAATTGTATACTACTTGAACAATTTGTTTAACTGAAAACTAAATAAAAAATTGGCATTTACAAAAATGGGCTGGATTATAAATACCTCTTTAGTTGAATATTTAATCATGTTTTTTTTTTATTGTGATATAAATAAATGGTTCGCGTGTAAGCGTGTGTGGTGTGGTTTTCCATGCTATTTATAAAATATTTAAAAAGCTCACAAACCTAGAGTTTTGCTTCAGTTAATGTTTTTTAACCGCTAAAATTGTTTAAAAAAAGTATCTTTGTATTATGTTGTGGAAAAATATAGGTTCCTAAAGGTAGCCCCCAAAACTGTCTCTTAGGGGTAGTTAAAAAATATGAAGTTTACATATTATTATTTTTTGATTCCTTGAAAAAAAAACTTTTGTTTGAAACATTTTACTCTATTTTGAATATTAATATGATAAAATTGTTGTATGTTATCGTTTCGATATTAAACAAAGTTAAATATTCAATTATGATCTGAAATATTTAAATCCGACAGATTTATTCCATACAAATATTATAAGTGATTATCTTATATTTTTATTGTTATTAAAATTATAATGTAATAACTATAATATAATACGTAATTGTTTTATGTGGCTTCCTTAAATAAAATGATACTCTTAGTTTTTATTTTTCAAAAACTGTTTTTTTACAGGAAAATTTTTACTAAAACAGAAATTTTCCAATTTTTCAAAAATAAAATTTGTATTGTTCTTTCCCCCCCCCCCCGGGACCTATGATCTCTTAATTTAACCAGATAATTTTAGCATGCTGTAACGATATTATGCGAGTGATTAAATGGCGGCCGCCGTGGCGTACGTACGAGATAATAATAAATGTGAAAGCGGCGTTCGGAATCACATTAAAATTCAATTACGCGAAGACGTCGGCATCACCATCTGAAAAGGCTGGTTTTCAATTAATTCGATTCGAAAATAATATGCCAGTGTGAGCGTGCGATTCTTCAAACAACGCGAAAACTATTTAAAGACGAATTATTAAATTCAACAAAATATTACATATTATTATTACATCGGTAATATTTAATAATGTTATACTTATTCGCTTATTATTCTAAGTATTATTATTGTTATTATCATATAAGCGCAACTAGGACAAAATATTTGGGCTAAAATAATTATTGATTGATTTAGCCCCCGCAAAGTACAATAACCTTAAGCACTTTTCAAAAAATCTAGGGGGCTATGAGCAAACCCCCACCTAGTTGCGCACGCAGTCTGTTTTCTACGAAAACGCTCGACAACGAGTCCGCGTTTTCGTTTAATACCGACTTACCACCCGGCGGCGTGAGTGTACATTCGGATTTCACACGAGATCGAAATCAATACCGAGAAGTTTTGAGTTTCTCAAACCACAGATATTTTTTCTAATCAAAAAAACAAAAAAAAAGTGATCAAAATAGGTATCTCAGATTTTTTATTTTTCGGTTTATGACGATATTAGAAAACAAAGTCATCGATTGCCGCAGTCGCGTTTTTATCAAAAACGAGTTGCATCGTAAAAACTTCGGAAATTCTGCCCAGAAGTCTCGTCGACTTGTAGTGGTCTTCAGTGCTCTTTTCGCCATCGCGTGCCCCGAAACTCTGCAGTGCTGTCCGGAGCCATCTATAAAATGCATTTCCCAAAATATCCCTCGAATAAAACGGGGGCTTTCACAGACGAGGTCGGCATACGAAACCGGTAAAATATTCATAAGACCCGGTTGGTGATTTGATAAACTATTGTAGTTGTAATTGTTTAAAACTTTTTATCGTCTAATATAGTACAATGTAATATTTATGTTTGATTATTATCTTTTTAAAACATATATCAAACGAGTTAGTATATTGAAATGTGTATGTCAATAACTTATTATTATGTTTTTGTCACCAATTCCTGAACTTTTGCATTCATTTTAGATTCTGAACGAAGTGTAGAAGCTAGTGTTTTTACAATGATGTTTATTTCTTTTTTCTGTTTTACAACTTTTCGTATAGAAACACTTATCCAAAAGTTTCGATCAATAATTTTTTGAAACCGGATTCGCCTCAATATTGTACTTTAAAGAGGTCATTTTTTGAATTTCTCAATTCTTCAATTTTTTTTTTTTTTTTGAAACTACCCAAAATTTGACAAAAACGACTCAAAAACCATCATTTTTTGATCCAAATTTTATGAAAATTTAAATATAGATAGAAAATCATATAATGATTGAAAATGTAAAAAAAAAATTTTGGACATTTCTCTAACATTTTTTTTTCTCATTTATTTTTTATATTATTAACTTCCTTCGTTCAAAATCGTTTTATTGAAGAAATGATTTATCGTTTCTTTAAAATTAAATACACCCGTCAAGAGAATCCCACCAATCATGCGAAGTATGTCCGGCTTTTTATTTGTTATTCGCTTCCTTTTTTATTCATAATATTTACTTAACTGTGAACCCTAGTAATGCGTCGTTAAAAACAATAAATATAGAAGTATACAAAAAACACAATTAAACTGCAATATGTATTTAAACTAATAATTTTTTCAATACGTTCAATAACTCGTAATTTCGAATAAATATATAAGTTATGAAAACACTAATAGAAGTATTTGAAACGTGGAATTTCGATTTTTTAAATTTTTAACAACGGTAAACAGCATTTATCTGGTAAAATAAACATCGGTTAAGTTTTTGGTAAATTTACTTTTCTTCTTTAAATTTATTGTCCAACTTACATGTTTAAGTACGAACGATTTGATACTTGTTACAATCAGGAATGTACACTATCGACTGGTGTGGATTTATGCCCGAAATTCCAAAGTAAAGAAGGATTAGTATGAATAAGATAACTACGAAATCGAACCACATAGCATGTGCTATGTAGAGCATCCCTTTATACTATACAAACAGAAGTCCGCGTTAAACTATTCTGAACAAACTTCGGACCAGAGAGTTTTATTCCGAACAAACTTGTGGCAGATTGTCCCATGTATTACACTACACCTACACGTTCGTTTGTTCTTTTCAACGCGGCAGCAATTCTCTTGAAAAAATCCGATTTGCACATGTTTACACGAGGAAAAACTCGTGAATCGTTTAAGGTCCAATGGTAATAACCAATAATTAACAACCGATAATTTTATGTGGTGTTGAGGTCAAATAAGAAAACAATTACCGGAATGAAATAAAGATATAATTTCATTAGAAAATATCTATTGTTTGATAAAGACAAAGATAATACATTTAAATTTTATCTAGATATAGATATAAACACTAATACAAACTCATGAGTATAAAAATATCTGATAAATATATATATTTTTTTTAATTTCTTAGTTCATATTATTCTAAAAGTTTGACTTTTTATGTAAAATATAAATATCACTAATTATTTTCTACTTAGGTTTCAACTTTTCTGATGATACTGGTAGCTATACAAATTACATATTTGTATAGAATACTAACAGTTATAGCCATCTGTAGTTGAGATTAAAATAAGTTTAACTAAATTATTTAGTTAAATTTTATTTTAGTTTAACAGTGGCGGCTCTTGATTTGGCGCACAAGAGCTTGTGAACCACCCAAAATATCGGTATAAAAAAAATATTAGATTTGTATAATTATAATTTTGTTATTATTCACATAGTTAGTAATTTAAAAATGATTTATTAAAAAAAAAAAAAAGAAGTTTTTGCAAATTTTATCGTTGACAAGCTTGTCTGTTAACGATTAGACTACGTATAATATTATTTTCATGAACTGATACACGTTGCCCGATAACGGTATTTTGGAGCACAATCAATTTATGCATCAAATCTGTTTTTTTTTTTGTGTTGCACAGCTTCGTTAATTTATATAATTATTATATATGCATATATCAATTTATACAACATTTAGAATAACTACCATAAATAAGTCTAGTACCGAAGTAATAATAAAACGTTTAATAATTTTTATTTAACCATTTGAATGCTTTTAAAAATAAGTAAAAGTACATAGTTTTACTATTTGTAAGAAAATATTTTTTGTCTCATCATAACATTTTTGAGTTCTACTATTTGAAAATCCAACGAGCCACCACAGACTAAATGTAACACAGATCAATTTTCAAATCAACACTACTAAAAATATTATTATTTAAATAATATTCATAATTATTGTAGATATGGCGGAATTCGCAATATTATGTTATTTTCAATAAAATTTATCTATTTAAAAAAAAATAGTTTAGGCACACATTTATAAAAATATATTATATGATTAAGACTATACAAATATAAGTTTCCTACCAGTGGCGCAACTAGGATTTTTTCAAGGGGGTGTCCACCTATACATTTCTACTATAATTATTTAAACATAAAATTACAATACTTTATAATAATTCATTAATTATAAATTTCACGTAGCAAAATCTAACTGCCTTTTCTACGAGTTAAAATATTTATAACGTTATTTGTAGATAAATAAAATTTAATGTCACATATTCAACAATATGAATTTTTAAAGCATGTTTCAAATTTATTTCCGAATTAATAGAGTTTATAATTGTACAGTTAAAAGGATTTTTTTTTCAACGCTCATTGAACAAAAATAAATAATAATAATAAATAAATATGATTTAAGGGGGGGGGGGTGTCCAGACACTCAAAACACCCCATTTGGTTGTGCCATTGTTTCCTACATTATAATATGGTATAAATTATACGACCAACATTCTTCCACAAGTAAATCAGCTATAGATGATAATTGTTTGCCAACAATTATTGTAGATCATCTAAATGATGAAAATATTTGTATTCTAAGTTAAACGTCGTGGACAAATCTAGGTAATCCTCGTAAATAGATGAATACAAAAATCAAGTCATAACAATACAGACAGTCATTACCAACACGAATTCCTAAATTTTGTAAAATATGACTGTCTCGTATTACTATGATTATCTCGACGTATTATTATGTATCGATTTCGGTACTGTACCTACGTCCTTTTGTTCCGACGTCGTATATTAATGTGTAATATTAACGAATCTAATTAATAACGAAATAGTATTTTACTCGTACGAGTATAGTTGGATGGGGAGCGGGGGGGAGGAGAGAGAACAGATCGATAATTGCGAATAATTAATACGTTGTCGGCTGTATGCGCGCCATGTAAGTGTCGTAGTGTATGCAAAAACGATTTCGTCCGCGTAACCAAAGCCTCAAAAGTCCAAAAATCCCCGAGTACGACGTTATTATTATTATTATTATTATTATTATTATTATTATCGTAATCACACGTCCTGCGGTCGGAGTTCAAAACGTACGAAGCGCACGTACCGTTGTATTTATGATTTATATAATGCATTGCCGTTGTCTTGGATACGCCGCCGCGCCGGTGACACGAGACCGAAATAATATTTCGTTTTTAATTTCGTGTCTGCCCCGGTCTCTTCGGATTAAACGAAGATTTGCGGTAATGTAACATGTCGTTTACGCCGCCGCAACGACAGAGACATTATATTATTTATACACTGCGGGCGAAACGAAAATAATATTATACTATAATATGTATATCATATTTTGCTGCTGCTGCTGCTGCTGCTACGATCGCGTTACACCCGCGTAATAATATAGTGTTTATATTTATTAGGTCGAGCATGTGCGAACGAAAATATAACTATCCAATATTGTTACTTTATTTTTATGCGCGCGTCGTCACCGGGGCTCATTAATAATAATAATAATAATAATAACAATAATAATTATTATTGTTATTTATTATATTATTAGGGTCGGGGGGGGGGGTGTCGATGTATATTGTACAAATGCTTTGAAAGAAATAATGTATATATTTACCTACTCAACGAAAAAGCTCAAAGCCCTTAAAATTAATAAAATACACGTTCTATATGGGTATTGTATTCTATATAGGTATAATTTCAGAAATTTAATATTTAAGAAATTTCTGAAATGTGTATAAAATAATACTCAACATAACATAGTTATACATATAAATATTATTTTTATATATTTTTTTTAACAAATCATACGATTAATGAAAAAGCTTATTACTTTACAATTTACATATTATATTTATACAAAATAACTATATACTTATGTACTTTTATATTCATATGTCTTATCAGAACAACATTTACGTAAACAATAACTATTATTCAAATGGTTTTACAAAGAAATTTCTCTGAGAAATTTTCAAAGAGCAGAAATTTCCACTTTAGAAATTTCTAAAATGAAAGTTTCTAAATTGAAAATTCCCACTTACATCACAAATTGCAATGATTAATTATTGTAAATTATTAAAAAAGTCATTCGCGATTTTTTCTCTAACGTTGATTAATTTTGACTAAATAACGCTCTATTTCAAAAATTATATTTTCATGCTAGTCGCAATATCGATTGATGAGATTTCAGTTTTTTATAGGAGAGAAAAAAGCTTTTGCTAGCCTTTTGCTATATAACTTAAGGAAATTGATCACTTCGTTCGCAAGCCACAAATTTGCCTCAATGCGATTTCTATTTTACAATATCAGCCATGTCAAACTAGCGACTTGCGGTCCTTGTGTAGCCCTCGACACTATTTTTCGCAGCTCTTGATTTATTTCGAACGAGGAGAAAAAAAATGGTTACTATAACCCTCCTAATTCATCTTGGCTGGCGACGAACACGGCGATCTTAAAAATGGTAGGGAAACACTACTCCCAATATGTTTTTCATATTTTTTTATTTTCCAAAAGTTCTCTTTCTTAATACCATTTTCCCCAAAAATTCTTTTTTTCAATACCATTTTTCCTAAAACCTTTTTTTTAACAATACCAAATCTATCAATATACCTCATCAAATATAAGAAATTATTTACTGTTATATAAAATAATTAAAATTTTAAATTATGATCAATGACTGTTAGGTATGGAGTAACATAATAATTGCTATCAATAAACTCGTCATATAAATAATTTGATAAATAATATAAAAAAAAAAAAATAGATAAAAATGGATTGGGAAAACCGCAATACAATCCTTAAAAATATTAGGAATTCTAAAATTAAATTTGACTGAAAAAATAATCGTATTTCCTAATGTAGCGTTTCCCTAACTTTTTCTCTGCCGGACCCCATAGATATAATAAAAATGATCGCGGACTCGTTAATAAAAATAAAAATTAAAAACAATAATTATAGCTGTTGTTTGATCCACTCGATCAATCTGTCTCTAATCTTAGTTGCTTTTCAACTATTTCGACAACGTATTTTTTATCAACAGTATTTTCCATTTTCGAATATAATATCAGTATTTTCGTTTTTATGGTAAACACTATGTTTATTTTTAATTTACGTTCGCGGACCCCCCACCCCCACCTGGTATAAGTGCGGACCCCTAGGGTTTTTTTACTGTTTTGGTGCATTCTCCTTATGTTGATAGACTTTCATAAAACATTATTATGGCACATTATACCACAATGTACAATGTACTCACAAAGTGTATTTTATGAAGGCACGTATTGTTGGCATTTTTTTATATCGAATGTTTTTTAGGAGGATAATGTTCTGCAAAGTAGCAGCTATAAAACGAAAATTGAAATTTTTAAGTAAGACGTTATACGTACAGCGGTGACGCCATAATATGATTACCGTAAGTGAAAATTTTTTCGCAGGCAGACACACGGTAACGTGAGAAATTTATCGCGCACACCGCTCGTGTATATATGTGTGTGTGTCATAGATTATACTCGTAAAAGCATAACTCCTTCGGGCGAGAAAGTTGTTCCTGAGTGTTCGCAATGATTAAAACTTCACGACAATATCGCATGTTGTACACATAATGTTCATGTAAATTTTTAAACAAAAACGGTGAAATTTCCATTTAATGACATCCGACATTTTCTGTTCCACGAAGTCTTTCTAAGAACTATATTATCTTTCTGTGTTTATTATATGTAAATTTATTTCCGTTTAACGAATCTAATGTTTGTGCGTAATGAATTAATTATCCGATGGCAAACCCGTTTAAGTAGAATGTGGTCAATATTAAATATTAAATATTGTTTTAAAATTATACATTCCGACAAATTGTAGTGTATCCGTTGTACATAGTTGTACATAAATCTTTTTTCATGAATCGTAAATTATATTATATGTATTGTCCGAAGACATGATATTCTGATAAGTTTTTTGTCAAAACAAACTCTATATCACGAAATTTTTTTGTTGTCCCTAAGACTTTACTATGCGGATGTTTCACTGCATCAAAAATCATTGTCAAAAGTATCATAAATTTAATGAGAACTTCAAGAAATTCAAAATTAAAATTACATGTATACGACCTGCAGTGCCACATTGAAATAATTCTTCGTTTTAACTCGCCCGTATCCTCAGAGGTGTAATACAGTAAATCATTTTATCGCTGTCTCAAGTCGGGTGTGTATATATGGCTTTAGAATTCAAATAACTCTCAATTAGATCCAAAATGATATTTGCAAATATTATTTCGAACGACGACGGTCGTATATTTGTATTATTTGTTATCTTTGTCTCGCACACGCGTCATAGAAAATAAACTATGTTTACGTTTTGTAATCGTTTTTCATATTTGTCATAATCTAAATCACTCACATTAAAAAAAATATATATATATATAGCTATTTTGACGAATTGGTGGATGATTTTTTTTTGGAAATTAACTACCGTAGACGCAACGTATGGTTTAGATCTGCCGAGTAAAACAACGTAGAGTACGTATGACTGGTATAAAAATTAAAAAACCGATCTGAATTTTATAAAAAAAAAATATTAATCCCCAGGAGGATTTTCAACAGCAATAATAAAAAAGCACTCGAAAGTGACTGTTTCACGTGATCATATAACTTAAGCTTTTTTTTTTCTTTTTTTTTTTTTTCGGTTTTAATGTATTTTAACGATTGCGCGAGTAATATAGATAATACCCGAACCACGTGCCAAGTGCTCACTACACAGAATTATCCAAACGCGTCGAGTGGCAGACAGGGCTTATTCTAAGGATTTTCACCTTCTGCCCGAAATACACTGAAAAGTTTGGTGTCATGAAATTATTTATTTGAACTAAAATATTCAGCTCTCCCTACTATATATTTTGTATATTAGTATTTGATAATTTTATTGTTGCGTGGAATGAAAATGCAAATATCTAAATATTGAAATTATATTTTACATTTTAAACTTAATACGTAAATTATTATTGTACGTTGTATTTAATATTCACATATTTAATACACTCATATTTATAGATTATTCAATCGTCGAAATGACAAAGTCATTAGCTTGGATTATTTATTATTACTCCTTAGTTATAAGTAATGCTATGAATTTGTAGGAAAACGCATTATTTTTCTTTTCGGTGATTGTGAAACATAGCTTTGTAAGTACATAATTTGAATTATATAATAACGAATCCATGTATGAAAGTTTTATTGTAAATTTTTTTGCATTTTTTGACGTTTTTAATTTTTTAGGTCATATTTTGCATTTTTAAGACATATTTTCCCTTTTTAGTTCATTTTCCGATATTTTTAATTAAATTCCGTCAAATAACATATTTCGAAAACCTTTTTTTTGTTTCATACAGGCTGTATATACGTCAAATTAAAAAAAAAAAAATTAAATGTTTTAGGTGAATATCATTATACAAAATTCAAATTTAACCAACAATTTAGTTTTTTTTTATTAAACAAACATGTTTTTAAACATGCAAAATTTAATCTATTAATGTAGTAATGTATATAATATCCTATATTCCTATAACATCAATACAAATTTAAAAGTTAAATTAAAAATATTTCAAGTAAATTTTATACTATAATTTTTGGAATTTTATACTGCACTTTTTCCATTTTAAGTGCATATTTCAATGTATTTTTTTGACATTTTTAGTGAATTTTTCAAGGATATTTAGTGCATTAAATTTACAGCCCTAGTTATAAGGTAGGCTTATAATTTACATAAGTTTCGAATTCGATCAATATCAACGAAAATGAATATTCCATTTTTTTTTTTTTATGGTTTCCATATTCTATTGCCCGTCATGGGCGTATTTAATATTATTTTTGGGGGAGGAGGGGCAAAATAAAATCTGACTACAAAATTCGTAATTAATGACAGTATTTATTTATAGTCTATATCTACAAATTGCATTTAATTATTGCGATTTAGGGGAGGGGGAGGCTAAAACTACTCTTTGGAAGGGCTTAGCTCCCATTCTAGCCCTCTCTTAAATACATGCCCTTGCTGCCCTTTAGAATAAGACTTGCTGGTAGGTACATTCCGTACCTTGATAACTTTGTCTTATTAATGTAAATACGTTTTTACAAAAATATTTTCTATTAATAACCAAAAATAATCAACAGCATAGACCCCCAGCTTGGAGCATAGCGCATCGAATTTTATAGTTGTTGAATAAGTTGTACTGATGTAATGATCAGTGTTTCTCAACATGGGGGTCGTGACCCTCTTGAAGGTCGCTAATTATTAAGGGCAGGCGCGGATCCAAGTGGAGGCCGATGACAATCGACCTCTGCAGAAATTTTAAAATTCATATTAAAAAATGTGTCCTTGATCTATTTATGATCCATAAAATAATTAGTTTTTGGATCAGCTCTAGAGTATGGTCACCTACGATTGAATCAATACGACATAACACAAAAGTCATAAACCCATTATGAAATCTGATAAAAATATGGACTATCTCTGTAAAATAAAGAATAACAAAGTAGAATGAATCAGCTTCGGATGTAAATTTGCAACAGATTTTTAAAAGTACGAACAATTAATATTATTTTAAGGTTTAATGCTAACTTTATTATTCCAATGAAGTTAGCAGCGTAAAATAAAGTGTTTTTTTTTTTTTTTTTACAACACACGGCTCCGCGGATAGGCAAAATAGGTACGGGAATGCGTCGTTCGACGATTTTGTCGGCGCACCAAAACCGAAGTCGACGCAGAGACCGGTCGTCGCTATTCTCCCCTCGTGCGTGTAATAGTATAATATAGTCCACGACGACGACGACGTAACGTCAACACAATACGAGAATGATGAATTCGAATTTTTTCCCTCCTCGACGGAAACACGGGCGCAATATTTTACAACGCTCGCCGAACGCGTTTTCTCTCGCGACGTCAAGTGTGCGCTATACTCACGCGTATGTTATTATGTTATATTTTCCGTTAAGATTTTTACCGTTCGTGTCAATATCACACACACACACGCCAGCGAATAACACGCGAATGTGTGCGCGTGACACAGGGTGTAGTAGCGAAGTGCGTAGGGCGCCTGTATGCAAATCTGAAAAGGGCGCGAAAACGCGTGTAATTCGAATGAACGTTGCGTTTTTCTAACGGCGGAAAATTCGAAATAAATAACGAAACCTCTCGAAAACCTCTGTAGGTCGAAAAATCAGGCCAGAAGATTCATCAAAACCTCGACAGATCAAATGAAAAACTAAAAAGACAACTTGTTAGATAACTTTTTCTCACAGCTATCTTTCTCTCTCACGCATTTTGTTCGAAAAACAATTATTTTTTTTCAAAAAATTTGATTCGTTAATAAACCTTTTTGATACGATGCTATCGAACAATGTTAAAATCGGATGGCTGTAAAAATTATCTTCTGCGATTATTAATTCTTAACGTGAATTAGCTTATAAATTCTGCACATCTTGTATCTACAAGATATTATTTTTTTTTTTTAAATAATACATATAAATAAATGTAGTACATACGTCCAATAATTCCAAAATTAATTTAAACACTTTTTTTGATTTAAAAAAAAAAAAACCTTTTAAAGTCAAAACATCTATAAGTCGTAGAAAGTTCCATTTCCCTCAAATATCAACTAATTGATATTCCACTGGTTATCCCTAACGTTTACAAATAGAAAATTGAAGGAAAGGAGACGACATATCTGACGTAAATTATGTTAGTTTATGGTTATCGATGTATAAAATTTAAATTTATAAAATTTAAAAAAATACAGGGTGGGGCACTGAAACGGACGATTTAAAAAACAAATTATCTCGATAACGATTTGACATAAGAATGCTTATTAAATACTAATAGTTTTAAAATGAAATGCCATTTAGTGAACATGGAACAGTGGAGTGGTAAACAACGTGCTTATGCGATAAAATTGTATTTATTACAAAAATAACGACAGATATGTGGCGGCACAACAATTTCCAATATTTTCGAAATTCTAAACTCAACTCAAAATTGGTTCCAATGTTTTTGAAATTTTTACAAAGTTTTCTAGTGATCATTTTTAGTGATTTTTGATAGTTTCAAGTTTCCAGCAACATTATTTTTGAACTTATGTTAAAAAGCAATTTTAAATTTTACAAAAATTCCGGTAATTGCATATTTTGCCGTTTTTTGTCAATTTTTCGACAGATTTTCCACGTTTTTCGAAAAAATATTGAGAAATTGGAAAAATGACCTGTTTAAAGTACCATCTGGATGTGATTCGAAATTTACAGATTTACTGATCGAAACTTTTAGACAAGTGTTTCTATACGAAAAAGTGTTTACAGAAGAGAAAAAAAAAATAATAAAAAATAAATATCATTGTAAAATTATAGGTTACTTCGCTCCGCACAGAATCTAAAAATAAAGGCATGTTATGCACTTTGTTTTAA
The DNA here is from genome assembly GCA_025469315.1 of Stegophylla sp. TES_Ste_2020. Taxonomy (NCBI): domain Eukaryota; kingdom Metazoa; phylum Arthropoda; class Insecta; order Hemiptera; family Aphididae; genus Stegophylla; species Stegophylla sp. TES_Ste_2020. The sequence continues at coordinate 24,433 of JAIPRM010003405.1, forward strand.
TATTATAATAATGAATAATCAATAGATATTTATTTTAAAATTAAACTTTGAAAAACGGCCGTTTAAATGCCCATCCCTGTGTATTCTCAAGGTGTTCGAACTTCATTTTGTACGCTACTAAGTATAATGTAAGCGAGAGGCGTATTTTGATGTTTCATCTTGGCCGAAATATTTGGTCTCTACGATCAACATGGTTAGTGGGTATGGTCAGTACCGTAATTTGTAATGTTATTTTTAGTTAGGTGTATGTCAAGTATATTTACTTCATAACACGGCTGAAGAAAGTTACTTTATTAGTCATTAATTTTTACCTTCATCGATGCAGTTTATTACTATCTATGGCGAATTTGACAAATACGTGCGTGTTAGAAGCTCTAAGCTAGATGCAATGGTAATCACCCATTTAGGAATCCATCCATCCGGGAATTTAAAAAAAAAAAAAAAAAAAATGCGGAAAAATAAAGAACGAAATGTACAGTTGGGACTTTTGGCTTTTCAGCGTGGTAGGACCTTTACATTTTTGACAATAGATAACGATAATTTTTCAAAATTTGATTATACATTAAGTACACGAATGGACCAATTTAGAATAAAATAAGATTTAATAAGGGTGAAATGAAAAGGTGTGAAGTATGAGCCGTTTTTTTGCTTATTAAAATTAATTATTTCTATCAGGCTGTTTTTAATTTTTCCCACCTGGACTTTCCCCCAGTAACAATCTTGCACGCACACACACACACACACATTTTATGACTTACATTAAAAATATAATTTTTTATCGAAACGGTGTAGCACCGGAACATAATATTATTACCATATAGCAAGAAAACTCATAATTGTACTAGTATATTCGTAGTAGACATCAACAAATAGCTGTTTTCCGAGAATCGTTGCCGAATGCGATGAAGACTACTTGTAACGTGCGTGTACACCATTATTGTAGTCGGAATAGCATTCAACGAAACGGCTGCGCTGAGTACAATAAAATGTAATTGCGCATTCTACAAAGTCACGTGTACTTAATAAAAAGCTTAGGTCTACACACGAATATTGTTTAGCACAGTTGGATTTTATTTAATGTGTTGTTTACAACAGAGATGAGATTGTAATATTGACTTCACAAAACTCGTGGTGGGAAAAACAATCGAGCTAAAAGAACTCGAAACGTTTTTAAATAAAAATTTAAGTATTTATTATCTGTAAAAATATAGATTGACTAGAATGATATGTAATTGAATCTTTAAAATAATTATTTTTACCATAATATTAGAATGAATGAGTGTGCGTCATAGTTTTATGGGACTATTCAGATTGGATAATAAAATATGTTTTTTTCGTTAAATTTCTTTGTTACATATTTATCCAAAAAATAAAAATAAATGAATATTGGAATTATTTATGTTTGAATCATACATACGGTTATATAATCATGTTAAATATATTGCACTTGTAAAGTTGTTCCTTAGAAATCAATGGAATCATAGCCTCATAGCAGTGAGATATTTATTATTTTTTAGAAACTATGTGAATGCAACAAGACTACCAGAGACTTTTAGCAAGTCCATAGCTTTAATATTTTCATTAGACCTAGTCTGAAAGGCTAGAACCCGATTGAGCACGGTTAGCCTTTTTCACAACCCGATTGAGCACGATTTCTATCAAACAATACGAACCCAAAATACAACACAATTGAGCACGAAAAAGGGTGCGACGTTGCCACTTTGTACCGTAGAATGTTATAAAGTTTAATTAAAAAATAAAATACATTTAAACATAAATAGTTATAAATAAAAATCTTTTATTGGTTTTTAATCA